>JBBMKA010058330.1:0-17940 GCA_037833695.1 Sechiopsis laciniata
CGATTTTCCAACAGCATATGAGTAAATAAGTTCAGCATGCATAAAGGTTCTCTCTTCACTAACCACTTCGCCTTAGCAAATTATCCTACTTCCCCATGACCCTCCGATAATAGATTTAGTTACTCATGTTTGTCGGAATTGTAAAAATGACAGAATGTATAACAACCATGCTCAAATGAAATTGCGGGAAAGTAGAGAGCGAAAATTTGAGTAGAATAAGATAAGAGATAGAAAACTCCTGAAACTTGAATAAATGTTGAACTCTGGGGAACTCCGGTTACAAACAGTCTTCTAACACAGGATTAATCTACGGAATACAACCTTGACACTCAACTAACTAAACTAAAGCCTGGCGAAATCGCTCTAACGGCTTGAAACCTAATCGGGAAGTAAGTTTTTGGCTGGAATCTGAGAGAGAACTACTCTGAATTTGAGAACTCCAGAAAACTCTGAGAAAAAGTCCTCCTTCACTCTGAAGAGACGTTCGCCTTTTATAGGGCTCCCGACAAGCTCTGCGAAATCCTGCTCCACGATCACTGCTCTGGCGACGGCTGTGACACTCTGACCTTCTTCTGTTCCATGATCTGTTTTGTCGCGAAGTCAGAGCTGACAAGTACGAACGGCTGCGATTTGCTCGTACAGCACCCGATTTCTGCCACGTGCCCCTGTGAATATGACAAATATTTCATCGCTGCCCTTATACATCTCAAGCTTCGAATTTGCGAAAGGAATCTACAGGCTGTGGGATGCTTGCTGGGTAAGGCCTTTGCGTGGGCGAAGTCTTCAGACTGTTTCGCTCCATCAAGCTCGCTGCAGGCAAACTAGAAAATATCAATTTTTTTAACACTTGCAAATTTACACACATTCATGCACATTTCGCTACAGCGAACCCTTAAAATACATCCTAATCAAAAAACTAAAGGATGTTTCGCTTAAGCACAACTTTGGTATGATGGGGCAAAATTCAGTATTATATTACTCCATTATAGCAAATTCTAAATACAAATATATTCTTTTAAGCTAATTTAACTCTCAATTCTTGAGAGTTATCAGGTGCCAACTGCATCTGAGTCTCTGCTCTCTGTAGAGCTGAAATACCGACCATCAACTCACTCATAACTTAAACAAACCCCGCTCTAGGAGTCTCACTCTGAGGCAAGGTAGTCTCTACCTCCTCTCTTAGCAAAGCAACAGCCGGGGCCAAAGGTGGCCTGCGGGTCTGGTCAACCCTGGACGTGGTCTCATCTACAGCTGGCTCAACTCCAACTCCTCAGTTGGCGGTATCAAACGTCCCTGCTCCTCTATGTGTGACCAGCACACTGGCGATCTACACAAAACCACAAAACTAGTCCACACTTAGACTCTCCTGCCAACAAAAAAATAAGGCAAGTATGCTAGATGCAAGTACTGTAAACAAAACCCTTAGCAAAAGAACTTTTGACATACTAGATGGCCGTTGGAGTGCTGATGATCATGGGGACAACGACCTAACTAAGTAGGTCAGTCTATAGAATCTATGATTCTGAGCTCTGATACTAACTGTAAGAACCCGACTCTAAAATGGTCCTAAACCCGGTTCTTACTCAGCATGCATGAATTTAAAAACCATTAAATTCGACAAGTAAGTCAAGCAACAGAACTTAAACATTTGTTACGAAAATTGCAGTCCAAAAACCGTTATTAAAACCAATATAATTTAGAGCCTCTGGCCAGAGTATATGAAAATAGTACTAAAATAATTCTTCCAAAATAGTCTAAACATGCTGAAAACATAAAATAAATGAAAGAGACTATGCGGCGGACTCCCATGATCAGTCAGCTCCTCCTCTAGTCGCCCCGGTGCTGTCCCAAGTTACCTAGTGAAAAAACCACAGAAATAAGGGTAAGTACAAAGACACTCAGTAAGAATCCCCAACCGAGGTACAGTACACAAGTCACATCATCTAGCATCCTAGCATACAAGCAGAACAACATCACAAAGGCAGTCTCAACACCAATACAAACACAGCATGCTCAAACCATCGAAAGTCTCTAACTCTCGGCTAAGGATCCACTATGGATCTCCAAATGGGTTAGCAAAATAACCTCCAGAATCTCAAGAGTCTCTAACTCTCGGCTATGGTGACCAGCTCACTATGATGATCCTGGACACTTGGGAGAGTACCCAAGCGTCGGGCTCTAAACTGAATGGAATGGTGTACTGATACACTAGCTCGAGGGAGCTCTCCTCCCGGTGCCTAATGTACATACGCGCACACCGCATGCTCCTGCAAATCGGATAAATGTAGGCCTACACAAACTATGCCAGTCCAGGTGCGCATGCCTATGACTTGGAAAGGTGAGCACTGATCCACAGAAGGCGGGAGGCCCTCGGCACCATACTGTGGCAGCCTGAATCACACCCAACGCCTAAAGCTAAAGGTCGTCCCAAGGCAGGCTTACACTAAGGAAAGGATCCCGCTCTAGCAAACCACAAACTAGGTTTATGCTCGTGTGGTAGCTACTCCACACTCAGCTGCTGGGGGTAAAGAATCTGTCCTCACAGCCCGACCGGTGGAGACACATACGTTGGTCCACTCTCAACCTCTAGATGATGACAACCTAACAAGATCTAGCTAATGAGGAGTACCCTAGGCTAATAGAGTTCAGTATCAATAACATTGCACATTAACATACAACATATTACATTCACAGATAAAAACAATCACTGCAACATAGTAGTGCAATCCAGGGTACATAAATCTACATGCCAGATCCTATCAGACAAGCCATACAATCCTATCCACTAAAAAGTATATCGACAAGCAATAAACAGGCAAGCCTATATACTAACAAGTTCAGTAACAGAAATAGCGTTCAAACACCTATCCACTAGCATGCTTAGAAAACAGTAACACACAACCAGAAAACTATCAATGTCAAGCGCAGGGCCCACACAACCCCGGCATGGAAATCCTTACCTGGAAACAAACAGACAATAGTGCTCCTTGAGCTGCAGAACCAACACGAACCTAGCAAATAATGATAACAACATTAATCAAACTCTAAACATTTAACAGCAACGACCAACACATACAAGGATAGGGAAACAATACCCCTAAACCGAGAAGACAGGCTCGGCTAAAGGGTTCGGCGAAGGCGAAGGGCTGAGTCTGGCGGGGCTAGGCTCGCGACTGCAAGGTTGTGCGGCACGGGCAGCGTGTGCGGGCGAAGACGAGCAACAAACCTTGGCAGGGCGAAACGCTGCGCAGGACTGAGTGAAGGCTTGCGAGGCGAGGCGAGCGGCACGGCTCGGTGAGCTTCTGGGCAAACGGGCTACTCGCGGTGACGCTGCAGCTGGGGGAGAGCGGCACAGCGAACAGACTGGGCGAACGGATCTGCGGGGCTGGGCGATCGCGGAGCTGCGATCACTGATGCGTGCGGGCAGGGCGAAGGTCGGACGTCTCACTGAGGCGAAGGGCTTGCTAGGGAAAATGGGCTTGGCGGTGCTGTGCGACAAGGATCGGCGAAGGGCGAGGGTGGCTAGGGTTGGACGAACTTGGTCTCGGCGAAGGGTGAAGAAGTAGAGGGAAAGCACTCGACGAAAGAATAAGAAGAAGAAAGGAAGAAATGAGGGAAATCGTTCTTATATAGGGACCTCTTTGCAACTTGTCGAAATCTCCCAAAACCAACCAGCCTTCGAGTCCTGGCGAAGGCAACTTTTTCTCTTTTTTCACTTCTTTTAAACAAAACCTCCAAACTCTAACCAACAGGCTTCGAGTCCTGGCAAGGGAAACTTTAAACAACTATTTTTCTCTTTATTCCCTTTTTACCAAAAGGACCTCCAACCTTTCCAAAGTACAACACTAGTCCTGGAAACCTGCAATTGTAAAAGTAACCCGATCTCAGCAATTAACAGAAACAGCCCTGAACTCTAATTAATTACGGAACTAACCCCGAAGGCAAAATTACCAAAATGTCCCTTAAGGCTCAAACTGCCCTAACGGCCCAACCGAACAACCGAATAAAAAAATCGAACATACCTGGGAAACCGGAAAGAAATCTGGGCCGTTACATGAAACCATTGCAAAATTGATAGCAATAAAAAGAGAGAGTTTGAAACTAATGAAGGAAAAGAAAGAAGGAGGAGCTGACTTGATCACATCATATACTTACAAGGAAAGATGATGAATTTGGGGAAAATGATAAGACCTTGAGAGATACTGTTTTGAATTTCATGATTGCTGGTCGGGACACTCTTGGACATGGTTTTTTTTTTCTGTTAAACAATCCAATAGTTGAAGCAAAGATAAGAGAAGAGCTGAAAACAATCATCCCAAAAGAGAAAGCTCATGATCAATGGAGAACATTTTCCGTTGTAGAGTTGAAGAAGCTAGTTTATTTTCATGGAGCTTTATGTGAAACATTTAGACTTTATCCTCCAGTCCCATTTCAACATAAAGTCTCTATGCAACATGATACCCTCCCAAGTGGTCGTCATATAACTCCTAAAACAAAGATTGTCCTTTCATTATATGCATTGGGGAGTGTTGAATTATGTTACCTAAGCTGATGATTGGGATCCCCAAATTTTAATTGGGGAGGAAACGACTTGACAGGGATTTGAACTCTTGACTCCCTACTCTGATACCATGTTGAATTATGTTAAACCACCAATTAATCAATCCAAAAGCATAAGCTGACTGATTAAGGTAAATTTAATTATATCAACCAACAGGGAGAATGAGTGATGTGTGGGGAAAAGATTGCATGGAGTTCAAGCCAGAGAGATGGATTTCATAAAAGGGAACAATCAAACATGTGCCATCATACAAATTCTTGGCCTTTAATGCAGGGCCAAGGACTTATTTGGGGAAAGAAATTCTTGGCCTTTAATGCAAGGCCAAAGACTTGTTTGGGGAAAGAAGTGGCTTTTACTGAGATGAAAATTGTTGCAGCTGCCATTGTTCATAACTACAACATTACTCAACAAAAAGAGCATAATGTTGTTCTCAATCCTTCCATTATTCTTCACATGAAAGATGGATTCGAGGTCACTATTTCAAAGAGATGGTCTTGAACTGAAATGAAGGGTTGAACTAGTAGAATTCTACACAATAATCATTTTATATGTATTCCTATATTTTATTGAATAAACAACTCTCCCAGGGCCGAGCTTTGGGGTCTCCAAGATATGATTCTTTAGAGGTCTCAATTCAAAACCCACGAATAAGTTTCATTGTATATCTCTCGAATCTAGCTTTAGGGTGCGTGAGGGTGTCTTGAGTATGTAGTGGCGCCAATTATTATGTTAAATGGAGTCTATAGGTGGGCAGCTCTAATTTCCCACTTATTAACAATAATGCTACCATCTATCAAATATCATTAATTTTTAATGAATTAATTTGAAATTTCTTTCATTCACAAAATAAAATATTCTAGAAATATGTTTTGTAATTTAAATTAATGGTAGTTTCATAATCAATTTTGTTTTGTTTTGAAATTTTTATTAAACTTTTTTCGTCTGCTTAATTTGATTAGTTTTCAATTAATTAACTTGAGATTGTTCTCAATCGCATAATATCGTATTTTAAAAATATGTTCTGTGATTTAAACTTAACGATAGTTTCATAATCAATTTTATTTTTTGTTTTAAAATTTTTTATTTATCTTTTTCATTTAGTTAATATCATTAATTTTTAACTAATTAATTGAAAATCTCTCCATAATTAGTTAAAAAAACTAAAGATATGATTGAAAGTGGTTTTAGAACATAAATCACTTGTCATTGTAATCGAGAGCTTGTGACTGAAGAGTCGTTATATTTTATTAGATGAAAGGCAACGCCTTTATATAAGTATTACAATGGGCCTAACGGGCCTAGATCTACTAAGCATTAAAACCTACTAAATACATATATACATTTACTCCCCCACAAGCTGGACCAAATATATCTATCATGCCTAACTTGTTAGAGAGGTAGCTTATCCGGACTCCATTCAATGCTTTGGTGAAGATATCACCCAACTATTCTCCAGTATTCACATAATTGATCGAAATCAAACCCTGTTGTATCTTCTCTCGAATAAAATGACAGTCCACTTCAATGTGCTTAGTTCTCTCATGAAACACTAGATTGGAGGCAATGTGGATCGCTGCTTGATTGACACACCATAATCTTGCAGGTATTATGGTTTTCACTCCAATTTCATCAAGTAGTTGAACTAGCCAAACTATCTCACGTCACTTGAGACATAGCTCTGTACTCTGACTCGGTACTTGAACGAAACACCACGTTCTGTTTCTTACTCTTCCAAGATACCAAATTTCCTCCCATAAACACACAGTAACTTGAAATTGACCTCCAATCCTTTTTAGAACATGTCCAATCAGCATTCGAAAAACATTCAATATTGGATGTCCATGGTTCTTGTTAAAACACTCCTTCCAAGAGCAAACTTGAGATAACTTAAAATCTATTCCATGCCTAACCAATGGTCGAATGTAGGGGACGACATAAATTGACTCACGATACTCACGGAGTATGAGATATCTATTCTTGTGACTGTAAAGTAGTTCAGTTTCCCAACCATCTTTCTATATCTCTCGAAATCAGAAAAAGCTTCATCTTCCTTGACGAGCTGTTGGTTTAGTACCATCGGGGTACTACACGGATTGTAAGGACCCGTAATTTTAAACTACGTTTCCCACGTCATGCTGACTCAAAACAGTTACAACTGTGCAATTTTTAAAATGTTAAATTTAAAGTAACTACTCCTATTGAATTTATTTCAAAATAAGTAATAAATATAAGCCCTTGGCCAAGGTATTTCAAAAACAAAATCAATAAAAACGAACTTGTAAATACACGTAAAGGCATTCATGCCTAAGTGTTACAAAATATTTAACAGAAATAACAGGAGACTAAACCCTAGCATGTCCACGAATAACGACGATTATCAACTAAGCTAACAGTCTAGATAGAGCTAATGTAGCAAGCTCCGCCCATGATCCCTTCAACATCTCCCAGCTAACCGTCTCAGTGATGTCCCTGTTTGCCTAGTGGAAAAATAAAACCACAGAAAGGGTAAGTATAAAAGAATACTCAGTAAGAACTCCTCAACAAGGGTACAATGCACAAAGTAGAACTCAACATGCTAGCAATACATATCCACTCTCGTCTCAACATAGTTTACTAACTGACCATGAATTTCGTTACATGTCTTTCTCAATCAATCAACTTACTCTCTGCTCATCTTAATTTCTTACTCGGTCATGAGGTTCGTTGCATGACTCACTTGTGATGCCCTCAAGACACTCACCTAACTTTAACAATAAAACTGGTTATGAAGTTCGTTACACAACTTTCTTGTGAGGCCCTTAAGACACTTACCTAAACATAGAAATACGACAGGTTATGAAGTTCGTTACACAACTCTCTAGCTTGATCAATCCAAACAATTCAACCATTACTGGTATACTGACGACACCGGTCCAGGTGAGCCATACCTGACACTCGACTTGTGTACGCATACACCGCATGCTGCTGTAAACAAGTCAGGCTACGCCTACACAATCCAACATGGTCCAGGTCCACATGCCTATCTCCACAAGGAAATGTGTCCACTGAGTCACGGTCCTAGAGGCCCTCACCAGCGATCTGAGTCAGCCTGTTCACACCTATCGCCCCAAGCTGAAACCCTCTCATAGCAGGTGTACACTATGATCAGGGTCCACCTATAGGGCTGCAAACTAGGCATCGCCAGGGCAGCGTGTTGTAACACATCCCCAGCTATCAGGTGCAGAAATAAAATCCTCAACGACACCAACCCAATGAGACAATAGTACATCGTGTCTCTACAACCTCTAAATGATGGTAACAAAGAGTTCTATTACAAATGCTTATCAGCTCAATCCTAACAAATCACCAAACATGCTCAATATTCTTATAGAGTCACCCTAACAAGATACTACTCATTACATGATCAGGACTAGCTACATACTAACACACGTCATCACCAGCTCACACGTATACCAAGAGAACAAAGAATACACAACAGAACAAATAACATGCTAAGTCCCCATAATCCTAGCATGTTCACAAGAAACATAATTTAAAGAACACATACAAGTTTAAAACTCTGGGACCCCATAATCCCGACGTGTAAACATACAGAACATATTTAATATTTCAAACATCGTGCAAGGTGGCACCTAGGGACCCCATACTCCTCAAAACATACATCTCAAATCATCTCTTAGCACTAACTTACATCTCATATCAACACTATACATAGTCAGCATTATAAGTTTCGCCTTGTGCAGGTCCACACAACCCAAGTGAGAAAGTCCTTACCTGTTTCAACAATACAAAACAACCAAGAAAAATGCTACTTGAGCTGCAGCCAAAAGATCAACCAACACAACTGGTTCGACCAAACAATGTAGTCATAGTCAGAACGATTACCCAAAACTATATTTGAACACCATGTTATCAATCCAACACGAGTAACTTACAAGGCTCGAAATAATAGAAAATTACCCAAAACACAATCAGCCTTTAATCCAACAAAATCGGTCCACAAAACTAACCCAAAAATTGAAGGTGATCGAAGCTGTCCAATTTCCTTACGAGGCACGAAGAACCAAACAGAACCTCAACCCCACATTTGAAACCACCAAGCAACACTTCAAAGATCAAGCCCAAATAATAACCTTAGTCAAGCAACTCGTCTCGAAACAATAAATTGTAACGAAACAGCGTCGGATTGAGACTCTTACCCAAAACTCGAACCTAAAGAACCCGGCTTAGCTGTGAAACGAGGTTGAGAGCACGACGACTTGCGAACAGGGGTTGTGCAAGTGTTGAAACGCGCGTCTCGCGTCGGCGTGACTAAGCGCTGAAGCTGCTCGCAGAATGGGTACGTCGCCAGTGAGGGTCTGCGGTTGAGTGGGGCGAGGAGTCGCATGCGCGCGCAAGGGTGGCGAGGGGCACAGGTTCGCACTAGCTGCGGCTACGCTGCAAGAACGCACGGGCACAGGGATGGGCAGGACAGCGACGTTTCCAGCAATTCTGTGGCGACAGTGGGTGGCGCGATGGTCGGTATGGCGTCAGTAAAGGCTGGCAGCGCTAGGGTTTGGGGTGGGTGAAGGTAGAAGAAGAAGATGAAGGGCTAGGGTTCCATTTTTGCGCTTTTGATTTTTCTATTTCTTTTTGGGAAGGGAGTGTAGAAAACGAAAGGATATCTTCATGTAGAGGAGAAGAAAATAAATTCTCTTTTAATGAGGGAGAGTTAGCCATTGGAACAGAATGGGAAAGAGTTTTCTGCTAGAGACGAGGAGGTTAATATTGGAGAGAGATTGGAGGCTTCAGGATTCCAAAAAGCTTTTAAATCCAGCCGCAAAAACATTATTCAGGCTATTTTGAGAATGGCATTCAATTTCATTTGGCACTTTGAATAAATCAACCGGAAGCTCAAGGGATACATTTCTATAATCCAAAATTAATGAATCCAACTTGAAGGGTTGTTAGGAGTTGGCAAGCTCAGGGGTCTCCATAGAATTATCAACCACAATTGTATTGGCAAAGGGATCAATCTAGAAAAAAGAATCAACGCCGTTGGGATTTCTAGCAAAAATGAGAACATTAATCGAGAGATTTGGAATACAATCCAATCCTTCCTACCAATCAGGATTATAACCAAAATCAATCATAACTTTCTTCATTCTTGCAAAATCCAAGGGACTTTTGAAGTCATTGATGAACAGATTACCACTTGCAAAGGCAGAAGGTTCCTTTGAAACAATATCTCTAAAATGCAGAAAGACACTTCCTCTAATAGGATGAGAAAAATCGATCGATGCTGGCATAAAACCTCAAATGTTCCTTCCAACCTTAATTCGTGCTTCAAATACATTAGTCAGATTAAGTGTATCTAAACTTATTTCCTCAAGGCCCCCAAAGTATGAACCAATGGCTTCAAAGGAACCACGAGTCTAGTAATCTAACAATAAATTAAAAATGGATAGCCATCTTCCATAGCCCTTAATCCTCCCAAATCAAGACTCATTAAAAAATGAACAAAATTACTACCTCTTTTTTTAGGCCATACCACACAACGACAACAACATCCTGTGGACGAGTGAAATTTGCTTACTGAATGGTTCCATAATCATCCTTAAATAATTCCTTAAAGAACTTGCCAATAGAAAAAATTCATTAATTTGGATAAAGAAGATTCCAACCAAAGGAAAAGAGAGGTGGATAGAGGTATGAGCTTATTGAAACTTGAATCTTCAAACAAGAAGAGATAATCCTCCTTCCATATACGGAAAGGAATCCCAAGAATAGGACAACATTTAACTTCCATATTGAAAAGGAAGACCAAGGTTGTTTGGAATGGAAAAACAGAGAGGAAAATGGATTGTTGAGGACAAGAAGAAGAAAAGGATCAATCAACAAAAGGGAGGGGGAGGAAGAGATCGAACCTAGAAGTGAAAGGGAAGGAAGGAGAAGTTCCGATGAATTCTAGTGAGGTATCCGACAGAGATTAGAAAGAATTTTGATGAGGCCATTCTTCGTCAAATGATCCTAAAACAAGCAATAACCAGGAAAAATGAAACAAAACAATGTAAATCATGGGATAATTGACTCACATAAATCAGGTTATACGAGAATGTAAGTAAACACAGACAGAAGACAAAGATAAAATGGGGGTAAGTGTGACCGATCCTAACCCCTTGACAGGAGACAATGATCCATCAGCCAAGGTAACAATAGGAAAACGGAGTAGAAAACAAGTTTATGTCGGGTTATGTGAGCAGTCGCCCTAGAGTCTATGACCCACTTTGTAGACGACGAAAGTAGACAGTGATTATTACCTGATTCAGCTAGGGTTGCAGTAGGTGGGGATTCTGAAGATGATGGCTGCGATGAAGTGGAAAAAACCCAGAGTTTAGTAAACTCATCGGTAGGAACGCTATCATTGAACACGAGATGGGCTGCCAGGAGCCTCTGATTCTGATATTGCAATTTCCTATAATCCTTCTTGATATGACCCAATTTATGGCAATAATAGCAGGTCATTTCTCCTCGATCTCTTCGAGCTTCCGGACGTCAGTTTTCACTACAGGTATCCTAGCGTCGTTCATAACCAGATTTCGATACATGAGGATTCACATTTCTTCCACCACGTAAGTCGTTCCTCCCAAGCAAAGCACTATTCGACTACTTTATAACACTCTCTTTCGTACGTTGAAGCCGACGAAACACATCATCAAAAGACCGAAGTTCAGTTCCAGACAAAATCTGAGACCTTGAATTTTCATATTCTGGGTCAAGACCTCTCAGGAAGCTGATGACCCCCATCTTTTCTCTCTGAGCTAGTTGTACCGCGATATTAACATTAAAAGGCATAAGAGAATTAAACTCAGCACCATTCCGCTTGTGCTTCATGTAAGAAGTCATCAGAGTTTCTCCATTACGATCAGCATGGAAATAAAATGAGTAGACGTCGTACGTTTTCGTAACTTACTCCTTTCCAGATTACAAAAATTCCACAAACGTCATAAGTTCATTCATAGTAGTACAATGGCTCACTAGATCCACGATCTAATCATTCATCGAGTTCGTGATCTGGCTATACAAGCGTGCGTTAATCCGATCCCACCAGTTTTTCTCCACATCTGCCTTAGGCAGATCTCCATCGACCCTCCATTTCATTGCTCAATAAATGATTTTGAATCGTTCGATTCTAATTTAGGTAATTCGTGTCATTCAACTTACGTTTTGTGATTTTCATTGAATGAGAGATAACATTTGTTTGTTTATTCTCAGCATTGACTCAAATTAAAACAAATTAGGCAACAAATAGTCTCAAAATCAAAAAAAAAAAAAAAAAAAAAAAAAAAACCAGAACAGTACCAAATAACAACAAAACGAAAACTTACAGTAGCTATAAACGGCAAATTCGAGATACCCCAATGCCAAAAACTGAAAACAAACTGGACAGACCTAAAGAACTCCTCGGCGCGCACAAAACCCACAAAAAACTGCTCCGATCAAAGCAGCGAAGCGCTGTCACGGGCAGCGACGATCACCTGCGTGCGGAGGCTGGCGGTACCCGTGCTGCTCTGTCGTTAATCAGACGGAGTCGTAACTTCGACGATTGGGTAAATCGGTGCCGGATCTTCTAGAATCGACTGGCGGTGATGCCTAACTCTGGCAGCAGCGGTGACGGCGGCGACTCCTTCTAACGATTCTCGAAATGAAAAACTCAAACCCTAAATTGGCTCTTGGGGTTTTCGCTCTAATACCTAAAGAGTCGTTATATTTTATTAGATGAGAGACAACGCCTTTATATAAGTGTTACAATGGGTCTGACGGGCCTAAATATATTAAGCAATAAAATCTACAAAATACATATATACATTTAACCCTAATATTCATGTCTTAGTTTTTTAAGATGACTGAATACCGAAGTTTTGCTCCCATATACCTAGGGGCCCCCCGTCTTGACCCAAGGCTCGGACTCAAGAGACAACAAAAAAATTTACAATTAAGCTCAACTCGTGGGTCTCGAACCTGAGACCTCCAAAAGAGCATACCTTAAAGGTCCCGAGCCTCACCAACGAAGCCGCCCTCTGGGCATGACAAAAATGATTTTGATCATGTTAAAATAGTCGAACCAAATCTGTTATGGCAGGTTATACAAGTCAAAACACCTCAACAAGAAAGCAAGACTCAACTTCCAGCAACTAAAGCAACCACAAATCTATTTTGACAAACAAGGTTTAGCTCAACTAATCTAAACCGGTCAACAAGGAAAATTATAATGTTGTATTGTTCTTTCTTTTGAAAGAAAATAAAGAAATAGATGGATACCTTCAAAAGTGGATGTACGTCAAATCATGGTTGAACCAAATCTGTTATGGCAGGTTATACAAGTCAAAACACCTCAACAAGAAAGCAAAATTTGACTTCCAGCAACTAAAGCAATCACAAATCTATTTTGACAAACAAGGTTTAGCTCAACTAATTTAAACCGATCAACAAGGAAAATTATAATGTTGTATTGTTCTTTCTTTTGAAAGAAAATAAAGAAATAGATGGATACCTTCAAAAGTGGATGTAAGTCGAATCATGGTAGAACCACTATAACCTGTGTGTATTGCTTCTTCTTCTCTTGTGTGTAGCTATTATGTTCATTATCTTCTTTAGTCCATCTCTTGATCACCATAATCTCCCAAGGGTTTTTCCTCTGTACAACTTTCCATTTACGAAAATGAGAGAGGAGAAGAATTGCAACAGTGAGAAGTAATGCACAAGAAAATAATGTTTTTTACCTCTTTTAGTGTTTACAAGAAAAAAAAAAAAAAAGAATAAATGGTCAAGATAAGACTTACTTTTTATGGTTGCTTTTGATACTTACACCAAAAAGAAATATCAAATCTCAGTTGTACATGTCCCATGTTTTTCACCACAATCAATCAAAAATCACTCATAAATCTGTCCAAATGTCTTAATATATAATACAATAGAAGAAAGTAGTGATAAAAGTAATTTTTGGCCATTCTAAAATCACTCACAAGCATGCCAACTCAAATGTATAATAAAATGGAAGAAAGTAGTGATTGAATCTAGAATTACCTTCTATATCTAAAGTTCGAACAGTAAATGTCAAAGATGAAGTGAACTAATCACCATACTGTTTGAAGCCATCTGATACCAACTAAACTTGTAACAAGCAAACAATTCTCAAGCACGCCAACGTACGGATAATGACAAGATAATCGTGACGGTTTTACGATATGGTGACAATATATAATTTATATGAACAATGAAAAGAACAATAAGGTAGTCACAAGATAACAAAAGAACGACAAACCAAGTGTTTTCGATGCCATCAAAGATGTCTACCTCTAAGGTCCTAAACCTCACCAAAACAAGCCTCATTTTCCCTTCACACTTCGTATCTATTTATGCCGACTCTTAGGTTCACCTTACAATAATGATCACCCAACAAGAAATTATGTATTTACCCCTCCTTAGAGAGTTGGACGATGATGTGTTTTTGGAGGACCCTGCCTTAGGCGGTTAGTTTCTTCCAAGCGTTTGTGATTGCTATTGGAATTTTTGGGTTTCTTTCTATGGAGTTGTTCATAGTTAGGTGCTTTGCAGAGTGTAAGGGTTAGTGATAAGTATATATTATAATAAAAGATGATAAAGATACTAGATAACCCAAGTGTTCGAGGTACTTGGACCCTCCCAATCTTGAGATCACTCTCAAGCCCTAGATACTCACTATCTCAATACTTCTCAATGTCACTTTACTTTCCTATCCTCTCTTATTTATAGTCTAATATGTTTATCCTACTCCTAATAGGATTGGTCATTCCTTATCCTACTCCTAATTCTTGGCCATTCCTTATCCTACTTCCAAACGGGCCTTATCAGTTGGGCATCTCAAGTGGAGGCTTTCTCAGAGTAACTCCCATCGAAAGGGCAGGAAGGTAAAAAATCTGTCAACCCTATTCATATATTTATGTTATTATTTCAGATTCAAAAACACAATTTTAATTATCTAATGAAACAGCTTTTTTTTTCTTCTGAAAACTAGGAAATCAGAGTTTCGCTTTTCTATACTCAGGGCACCACTGGCCCGTCCCTAGGTTGTGGATCTAATGAAACAGCATATATGCAATTTCGAATAGGAAAAGAATTCTTATAGCACTGGAATTGGAAGAAAATAAGACTGTGGATGCTACACCTTGAATTTACAGAATAAGATTTTCCCTTTCTAATATTCTAAATGAAGAGCTTATGATTCTGTTTATACATTATAAACAAGGTGAGGAATCTGTTTCACAATGGGGCTACCCCTCCTACACTTTCTCATTTCTATCAGTAACATCAAATTTCAACAAATAACATTCAATGAGTTTTAAAAAAAGAATAAATAAAAAAAAAAAGAGGTATTATTCAGTTCCATCTTTTAGCATTCTTTAGACCTTTTGATTTAGATTTTGCTTGCTGAAATGCCTGCATCTTCTGTTTCTTCCGTGCTTCTTTTTCGGCCTGTAGGGCGACACGAGATAAGGGAAGTAAATTAACCTTATCATTCACTGTGAAACTGAAACAATCATAGTCATATGCAAGTGTTCTAAAAATTATTTCAAAAAGCACTCTAATTCTCAAAGTCTAAATATCAGTGTTTTCAAAGCACAAGTCACAACGCAAGGCGACATTTCCCTTGATCGCCTTAAGGCGAGAGGCAATAAAAAGGCAAGGCCCGAGTGAAGCGAGGTGCAATAAATAAAATAGTAAAATGTTATATGTATACTATATAACAAAAATATAATCTTTGTATAATAATACTAAAGCTAAAAAGAGAATACAAAAGCTAAACCATTTGAAATAATTAGTAGTAACATATACTCAATGCTAATGTTAAATTTTTTATTTTTTATTTTAAAATTATCAAGTAAGCTAAAAAGTTTAAAATAATAAAATAAAATTCAAATAACAAAGAAAATAAATTTTAAAAATAAAGGTTTAAATATTTCAGAACTAACAAGTATATAAATATTAAATATAAATGTTACTTTCTACAAAAGCTAAAAAAATTAAAAACATAAAGTAAGAAAGATAAATTAAAAAACTAAAATCGAAGGTCTAGATAATATAAGGCCAATTCTCCAAAAATAAAAAGAAGATAAATTTAAGGCCACTTAATTATGTTGAGCTTTGTAAAAGCTATATTTTACGAGACTAAAAGAAAAGATAAATGTACAGAAAAGATAAATGATAGACAAGACATGTACTATATTGAATTAAAAATAAATAAAAGAGTTTAAAACTGTCCAGGTATTTATATTTCAAAATTTTAAAATATTTAATTTACTACTACCAAGACAGGTTGATTATATTTAATTAAGAAAATAGAAAAAATTAAAGTGACTTGTCTTTTCCTCCAATCCCATCCAACCTTTTTCTCTTAATTATTCACCAATAGAAAATTAAAAGGAAATAAAATAAGACTACACCCCCGACAACATGAAGAAGAAAAGAAAAAATGAAAAAGAAGATAAGAAAAGTTGCAGAAGAAAAAATGAAGGGGAAGAAGAGAAGATCGGTGCTTGTAGAAGAAATAATCGACCACTTCAAGTAGGCGAGCGCCTTCGACAAAGGCGAAGGTGCTGCTAGGCGCACAAATGCGCAATCAAGAGCTCGCCTAATCGACCTCATTGGCTGCTTGAGAGGCGCACGACCCCGGGGTCGACTCGCCTCTCACCATAGGCGAGCGCCCAGGGACGCCTCTTAAACACTGTTAAATATCATACTTCTTTGTTACTGATAACCTTTTTCAAAAACAGCATCGTTATATATCCTACGGTATAGAACCTAAGGGGGAGCAGGCAAAGTCACAAGTGTAGCTTTCCTTCTTTTTTTTCAATCTTTATTTTTATAACCGTGGGTGTTTGGACCAGTTTAAGGGCACCATGACTAATAATCTTACGGGACAACATCTCGGCACTACTATACTTGGTTGTGAAAGAAATCCATAAAAAAATAATTCTTAAGTAGGTGGCTATCATGGGAAAAACTCATTTTCTCTTATAGTTCTCCAAGGTCTTTTTTACCACTAAATCAACCTATAATAGCTTTCGTTTTTCTTTCATGTTAGATGAGGGCCAACAAAATTCGTACATATGTGCTGTCCTAATTTCATTAAAACGAACTGATACAAAAATAAATTGAGAATCTTCATTCATTTTAAATGTTATTGTACTTTTTCTATTAAAAAAAATGTTATTGTACTTCATCAATATGTGATCATAGCTCGATTGGTTAAGTCATATACTTTCAACAAATAGTTCATATGTTCATCATTATTCCCTCCTAAAAAAAAACAAACAAACAAACTGTTGATGCTAGAATTTGGCCCTCTGTATCAACTGTGAATTTATTTGAGGTAGGGACGTTGTGCCTGCAAAACAGAATATCAAAACTTGGCACCGGTGTGGTACGTGCCACTGGCCTTCGATACCTAAGTCAGTTACGATGAATCGAGTAGAGAGTTATAATTTCTAGAACAGGAATAGCTTACCTCCCTCATCCATCGTCCACCATATTTGTAGACCATTGGGATAATTGTCCCGCGACTTTCCTATTCGTGTGATGAGAAGTGAGGTCGTGGCAAAATTCCCAGGTGAATCGGCAACGGGCTGGTACCACGTTGGGTAGTTGAAGAAATAGTCACCGAGCGCCCCTTGGATCGAGCCCTGCTCGGTCCTTTATCTGGGTCGGGAAACCATAGGGTCATTTGACGTAGGGTCATTTGACCTAGGGTCACTTGACGTAGGGGGTATTCGACCTAGGGTCACTTGACTTAGGGTAATTTGACCTACGGTCATTTGACGTACGGTCATAGGACGCAACATCATTTGGTGTAGGGTCATTTGACATAACGGTTCAAAGACCGGCCACCTTGTAGCAAGGATCAAGCAAAGACCGTCCCACTCAGACCAAGGATCGAAAAATGCTCGGCCCACTCTAAATTAGGATCGGTCAACGACCGACCCTCCTTATGCATGGATTGGTCGGCGATCGACCTCCCTATGCACGGGTCGATCAAAGGCCAACTCTCTTTCGACCGTTTTAAGGCTTGATCCGTCATGGTTAAGGCCTTCTATAGGCCTCCAAAAGCCACTTTCTAAGGCCCGTACTTCCTTTCAGATCGTTGGTGAGAAGGGATCGGGCCGCAATATCTTAATTTGCCTTGTCCCGAATTTCCCTATAACACAAACAAATAGATCATATGTTCAAATTCCCTCCCACACATTGTGTTGATCTCAAAAAAAGAAAATGAAATATATAAAAACATGATACGATCCCGAGGCCTCTAAAAGTGTACTCGAGGCGAAGCAAGAAGTGATGGAATAATTTATTAGTTATTAGTA
>JBBMKA010058381.1:0-17929 GCA_037833695.1 Sechiopsis laciniata
TCTATTTCAAACTATCCTAAACATGCAATGATTGAATGAAACCTAAACATGAAACTTAAATCACAAATGATTGAGCAGAGAGTGATAGATTACAACAAAAAATCAAACTGATGAACTGACATCGATCGATTGTTTTAAATTTCCAACAGCTACGCATTTCAAAGAAACTAAATAGTCCAAAACATTACAAAAGAAGGAACGAAGAACACAAATGGAAAGTTATCAACAATTCAACAAACTAACGATAAACAACAGAACAAGCGAATCAATCAATTAAACCTTCTAGTTTCTTGATTTTGTTTACGGAATTACTCCAAAATACAGCAGAATTGCAAAATCGAATTGTGAGAATCCATAATCCAAACATAAACAAAAAGATTTCAGTGTCAATCCTTACATATAAAATAAAAATAAGCTAACCGTTTCACTTTTCTTCAAGCTATAATCTCTCTCTTTCTTGTGGAAATGCACCTCAATTGATCACGAATTGTAGAGATTCGCAAACGAAAAAATAGAGAGTAATCACCACAGTCGAGAGAGGGAGATAGAACTGGCGAAATCTCTTTTAATAGTTACTACATACACACTGGAGAAGTGGGTGATTGAAAGAATTTGTGTGTGTGATTGAAGGAGTTTGTGAAATGGGTTGTTTAGCTGTGGGCTGTTTAGTCAAATAACAAAAGAATGGGTCGAGGGCTGCTTAGTCATTTCACCCGGCCTGTTTGAAATTTCTGCTACAAAAGAATTACTTTTGAAAATTTTCTATTCATGGAAATTTTTTGCCTTATTTTGCCATACATGCAAAAGCCCCATTATTATATATACCATATACTTTAATTCTTTTTCAGGTATAAAGAAGTAAAAATTCAAAAATTTCAAAAATTCAACAAAAAAAAGAAAAAAATAAAAAAACAAAAAACAAGAAATTGTTATCAAATAAGTTTTGTTTCTGTTTATTATTTTTTTTAAGAAACAAGAAACATATATAGTTATCAAACATATTCTTGTTTTTTGTTCTAAATAAAAACAAGAACAAAAAACAAGAATTAAGAATAAAAATCAAGAAACAGGAAACGAAAACGTTATCAAACAAGCTTTAATTAACTCGCACCGAGCAAGTGCTTTTTCCAAGTACTAGCAATTCTATTTTCCAAGGAGATCAAAATTCCTATTCATATTCCAATAGCATGAAAATGCATTATCAGCGAATTAGTCTTTTAGTAACCTTTAAAGAAATTCTAAATTTAGTGATTATATATATATATATATATATATATATTTTTTAAATACCTTTAGTCGTGTATTTTTACGGCTTTGAAATGACCTCTCCCCGAGAGCATAAGCATTTTAGTCTAAGATCAATTAACCTATGGCCAACAGATTTCAAACATGAAGAAATGAATCTATAAAGTAAAAAAAAAAAAAAAAAAATCTACCTACTAATATTCCTGCCCGAGCATTATATATAAAATAATGTTCATCTATGTGGCTTAATATGGACCACAATCTATTTGATTTTAAATTTAAAAGATAAAAAAAATAAAATAAACAAAAATAGATTGTGGGCCACATAGGTGGACATTATTTTATATATCATGCCTGAGCATGATGTAAATATTTCTCAATTCAAAATTAACTTACAAAGTTTATTATAGTTAAGAAAATCTAGAGAAACCAAAAGATTATGAGCTTAACATATAAATAATGAATTTTTTTTACACTTAAATATCGTAGGAATACCAAATTTGGTCCTTTGATTCTCTAGGACCTTTTGTTATACCATTTATTGGTTGAGCCGTCAACAATTGATTTTGTTCCTTTATAGTACATGTCATCGACCATTTTGGTGGGATAAATTGCATAATCCTACAACATACGTTAAAAAATTAATTCTTAAGTAAAGTGCGACTATTATGAATTGAATTTATAATCTTCAAATTCAAGACCTTTTTTACGACTAAACTAATACTTATAGTTTCTCTAATGTAGTACTTGCTTCCCAATTTTGTCAAAATCTTTTGAATAGTCTAATAGTTTGCCTCTTTATGGTGCAAACATATCTTATTTGTTAATTTGAATTACACATCATGTATTTAACCCATATGGTGAGTTTAGTGAACTTGAGTTACTTATGAGGTTAGGTTATCTAACCATTAGGGTGTGTATATTGAGCTACTATATAAAGCTCCTTTGGATCTTCTTCTACCTTTGAGAGTGAGAAATCGTAGCCACCAAATTGAGAGCTCTTGATTCATCAATGGCAATTATGAGTGAGAATGATCAAGATTGATCATCTCACATTCTGAACAGTGGAGTAGGCTAGTCCGAACCACTTTACATCGGTGTGCTATCTCTTCTCCTTGTTCCTTCTTTACTATGCTGTAATTTCATCTCTATTGCTTCAGTTTAGATCTTGGATTTGGTTTGCAATCTAAATTTATGATCAACAATTGGTATCAGAGTTATTGAGGCTTTTAGTTTCTGTTGCAATTTTAATTCCAGATGCATATGAAATCGTTGTTTTCATCCAACATCAGTCCAGCTTCAAATTTGGCGTTTATTGGTCGAGGATTCTTATGATTCTTGAAGAGCGTTTTATGAATCGAGTTGTGGTTTGGCATAGTACTTTCAGATTTTCAATTTCTGTCGTCAATTTGTTTGATTCCCAGCACAAACTGCAAAATTAATCGACAAAATATATTGAACATCGATTGAATCGTGAATCACCAGCAGCTTGTTTTGTGCAAAATCTCAATTGATCGATTGATTATGTGCGCGATTCACCTAGTTTTTGGTTATTTTGGCAATCGTTCTCTAACTTCTGCGATGTTCTTTGGGGGAATCTCAGCATGAAATCGATTTGAAGTCGTTATCGGGTCATGTCTTCGTAATTTGTTGAAATAGCCATCAATTTTTCCAGTGAGATCAATATCCGATGATTTCTTTTGTGTGTCGAATTTCTGAATTTCTGATGGATTTCAATCGTTGAAACTCATAAAATCAGCACCATTCTTGAAGAAATTGGAGTCGATTTCTGGTGTTCATCTTAAAGATTCAGCTTCTTCTGATCAAAACTTTGGCAATCTGACTAGAGGGGGGGTGAAGTCGCTTTTAGTTTTTGGGCTTCCGTTTCAATATTTGGAGTCAAAATTTCAAGTTGAAATTGATGGAAATTTTGGTCAAAATCAGCATAATCGCCGGCCTATTCATCTGCAGCTTGGTTTTGGAGATTTCACAATAGAGTGAAATTAATTTCAGCATTACGACTTATCCTTGGTAATTCATTTAATAAGAATGAGGCAATTCTTCAATTTGGTATCAACTTTCTTGGTGATTTTCAAATTGAAGTTGATAAATCACAGTGATTGTTGTAGTGTGCATATATGTGATGGTACACTTTTGAGTAGCTGCTTTGATATTAATCCTTTGGCTGGCACTAAGAATTATGATTTTGATTAGCTCATTTTAAACATTAAGCTGCTACTGCAATATTTTTTACTAAAATTTAGATTATTGTTGCAATTATGATATATGGTAAGAAATTGTGGTAATTCTAGGCGGCCATACTAATTAAAATTTATGCCGAGTTTTGTAGTTTGTGAATCACATTTTGATAAAACTTGTTGCGCTATCAAGCGATTTTGAGAAACCTTAAGCTGGTGTTTTGGGACTGAAATTGAAATTCTAATAAATTTGGTTATGAAATTTGGCTATTTTTGTGATTTTGAGCTGCTGTTTTTGAGAATTTTTTAGCTGGAATTTTGTTTGGAATTCTGATATTGGATTGAATTTGAATTTGATAATTTTGAAATTCTGAGACTGATATTGTGATAAGCTACTTTGTGATGTGTTTGGGTATTTGTGATTGTTAACTCGTCGTTTGTACTGTTTTCGATTTGTGGCTTGCTCGAATTTTCTATGTTTTTACTGTTCTCCTGAAATTTGATAATCCGCATAAGATGTCTGCTAGATTTGAGTTACACAAATTTGATGGGTCAGGAAACTTTAGTCTGTGGAAAAAGAAAATGAAAGCCCTTTTAGTGCAACAAAAGGTTGCTAGAGCCTTAGATAATCCTCCTAAATGGCCTCTAACAATGACTGAGGATACAAAATTAGAGACATTGAAGATAGCCTATAGCACCATCATCCTTCATTTAGCTGATAATGTTCTGAGACGAGTTAGTAACCTAGATGATGTAGCCACTTTGTGGTCTAAACTCGAAGAATTCTACATGTTAAATCTCTAACCAATAAAATTTATTTGAAGGAAATGATATTTGGATTTAGGATGGATCCTTCTATGGGATTAGATGAAAACTTAGACGTGTTCAACAAAATTTGTGGTGCCCTGGCCAATTGTGGGAAGAAGCTTGATTATGAAAATCAAGCAATCATTCTCCTCTATTTGTTACCCGAGAAATTCAAAGAGCTTAAGTCAGTCATTAAGTATGGTAGAGATACCTTTACCCTAGATATCGTTTTGGATTCATTTAGGTCTATGGAATTAGAGATGAAAATTGAAAAGAAGGATTCTGAGGCTTTGTTTGCGACGAGTCATTCTTCTAAAGGCCAAGAAAGTTCGTCAAGTGGATCGAGCTCTAAATCTGAAAAGGGGAAACCAGAAGAAATTCACTTGCAATTACTACAAAGAGGAGGGACATACTAAGTATGAATATCCTATTCTAAAGAGGAAAGGTAAGTTACCTGTTAAGAAAGTTAATGAGGATTATGATTCGGGTGAGGTGCTCTTGGCCGAAAATTCTGAAAATTTGAATCCTTCTAATAATTTGTGGATTTTGGACTACGGTTGTTCATTCCACATGTCCCCTTATGAGCACAATTTAGAAAATTTAGAAATTTTGAATAATGGCAAGGTTTTGTTGGAAAATAACCTTCAGCTCGAGATTAAGGGAGTAGGTTTTGTTCGGTTTAGCATGGATGACTGATGCGATTATTCGGTGCGGTATAAATAAACTAATGATTAATTCTTAGTGTGAAACTAAGTTCTACGCTTCGAATCACATTAATACGTAAGTATACACAGTCGAGTATGCAGCAAGTGATTAGTATTTATATTTTATTGTTCTCCGAAGGGATTGATGTCTATAATCACTTAATTAATCTAAGAGTTGTGCAAGAAAGTAAAAACAATGGTGTTGGGATTTTGGTTTTGTATTATATCTAAATGCAAAAATAAAAGTAAAATGCGAAATTAACTAAATAAGGTTAAGGATAAAGTTATGGGATGCGCCTAGCAATTCCTAGAATAAAATGCGGTAAGTAGTAATTGCCATACTTCGTCTAACAAACGCCCGCTTCTGCTTTCGTTCACATTAAGCCCAACTTTCGTTGCGACTCAATATAATTATCAACCGGCGCAGCGTACCCCTTCTCCCAAATTCAAACTGAAAAAATTTCACCATGGTGCAAAGACTTGGAACAGACTAAAGACGGTGGTGAAATATTAGGATGGAGGACAAGGTGAAGTTGATCCACCTCAGGCTTATGAGCTAGTCAACGCTGCGCCTGCAACCGCTGATCCTAAAGTTGAGCAGTCGCCAGCCAAAAGACACAGGCGAACCTCTATTTCACCCGCAAGGTCAGAGGATCATGTGGCAGAAGAAGAATCTTCAAAAGTCCCTAGAGAAGAAAGAGCAGTCACTTATGTACTACGATGGTCTCTGCCGTTGGTGCTGATTGACAACTCTGAAACTTTAAGGTATTTGAAAAAGGTTTGATGCCTTCGATGGAGGAGAGGGACATGGGGGAGTTTGACAGGAAGATGGAAGGAGTTAACAGAGCACGGAAAGTCGAGTGTAGAGGAAGTGTAGACACTGGCACCTCTAGACCTGTTGAGGTGGCCGTCGTCTGTGAAAGAGAAGAAAGGCCACATCAGGAAGGAAAAACACCAATGGTGGAAGAGCATGCAGGTGGATGCAGATGAGCAACGCCGACACTGGAGGACCTATTCTAATGCTGACTTAGAGATGAAGGCCTTGCCAAGCATCAAAGAATAAGGCTAACACCCTTGGGAGGAAGCCTAGATGAGATGAATAGAACCATTGAGCGCTTAACAGTAGAGTTCTTAGTCGACCTTACCGCTAAGGCAGCAGAAGTGGGTCCTTCTACACATATCCACGTGTCAAATCATCCAGCTAAGAAGAGGAAGAGCATGCAGGAAAAGTTGGTGCACTGCCTTTGACTGCTTGCCAACAATTTGGTCGCGTATATGGAATACGCAAAAGAGCGCGACAGTGCATTATTTGACGCACTAGCCCTCTTAAATTTGTGCATCCGTAAGCCCATCGTCCTACAATTCTAAGACATTTTTTCTTCCACCGACTCTGACAGTTCTAACTCGAAAGAAGAAGAATAATAAAGAGAGTCTCGGTCTTTATCACATTTCTCTTCTCTGTGTTTATCTCACCTTAATTAATATAATCAATCTCTTCATTTTATTTCTTGTTTTTAGTATTATGTTTCGGCTGATGCTGTGTTAGAATCTTGCTTTTTAATTATGCATTTCAAAATATCATCTTTAATATGCTAAAATTTAATCTACCCCGGGACGTCGATTGCTAGTTTCCTTTCGAGATCATCTTGAGACAGATCATTTTTAAACTTGGAACATAGTACATTTCCTTTGGGAGGAAACCGAAAGCTTAAAGCAGGGAGATTGAGAACTTTAGTTTAGTTTAAGTTTGGGGAAACTAAGCCTCACCTTGATTAGGGACAATGAAGACTTTAAGTTTGGAGGTGAGGGCAAGCCTGCGGAGTGATATGTGAAGAGCATGTTTTCAAAAAAAAAAAAAAAAGAAAAAAAAAGTACGTAAAATAAAAATTAAAACATTCTGGGTAAAAATGAAATGGAAAAAGAGCGAATAGCCGTGGGTATTCTAAGTATTCTGCTGGCCTTCAAGTGCAAGCTTAAGATATTTCAGTACTTAGATGTAGCGTTCAAATGAGCCATGCTAAGACTACAGAATTGTGACCATGTGGAAAATTTGACTCAAAGGGACCTAAAAACATAAGCCTCGAATAGAATGATTTGAACAAACTTGAATTAACCAACAAGGGGTTGATTGACCTGTGCTAGAGTCAGAAGTTTCTAAGCTACATGGTGTGCATTGAACTAAGGGCAATTAGGAGAAGAAATGAGATGAGATTGAAAAGACTCAAATGAAAGAGGAAACGAGATGATTATGTGTATGGTGTATTAAGACAATTACATCTAAAAGAATAGTATTTTTTAGCAAGAGAAAAAGCCTGGCATTATGATAAGCATCTACTATTTAGCAGTTATTAGACCTATAAAAGCATCGCTCGAGACGAGTAATGATTCAAGTTTGGAGGTTTGATGACTCTCAAATAGAGTCAGAATTCTAGATAATTTGAGGTCATTGTTTGAGTTTATTATTTAAAATCCAATGTGAGAAAGGTGAATATAACGAGAAAAAGAGAAAATAGCTAATGCTTACACATTATAGGAATAAATTGAGAGATATGACTTATAGCAAGGAAAATGGCAGAATTAGCACACTTAGCGCGCATTTAGCAAAGCTTATGCTGATAAACTATTTTTGTAGGAATTTGCGATGCAGAGCGATGCGGAGTTGAGAATTAAGACGCGCGATTGCGAGTGAAGCAACGTTCGGAGAAATGCCAAGGCATCATAAAAAAAATAAGGAAAGAATCAAATGGAAGTAAGATGTTGACTAACCAGTCACTAGAGAGACAAGTTGCTGAAGTCACGAGATTCTTTCGTTAAACACACAAACTTAATTGGCAAATTCATATAAGGAAGGATATCGCGCCTATTCTGGAAGATTCGAAGGATGATTATAAAAGGAGATCTCTGTAATAGGATAAGAGTGTGGTGAGTTTTCGATATCGAGAGTTTGACAATGATTTTCTCTGTTCTTCTTATTAGACTCATTTCATTTAAGCAATACTATTCAGCATGTTTTCCATGTCTTTATTTGTATTTCTTGTTTGTATGATGAACTAATTTCATTAAGGCAATACTAGGAAAAAGTGGTTAGTCTTGGCATGTGTTAAGAAGGAATAGGAAGGGCGTAAGTAGAGCATATTAACCAGGAGCAAATATCAACAATAAGTGTCGACCATCCATCCACACGCACTAGCAGGTTGTAAATCGGAAGAGGAAATAACCTAAGACTAGTTTGGATATTCAGTAGTTTAGTATTAAGTCTTTAATACTTTAAATCGGAGTTTAAGAATAAACGCGTAACTACTGCATACGTAGCACCGGCTGATCATTACATCAAATTATGGTGGAAGTCGGTCTTGATGCGAATGGAAGTGGAAGCGGAAGTTTGAGTGGCGTAGTATGATAGTTACCCATTACTACATGTTTCTTTGCAACGCATGGCTACTTTCCATGAGTATCCTGGTTTAGCCTTATTCTCTCATAATCTGTTTTACAACTGTTTTTATTTCATTTATGCTATTCAACCTAATCAATCACAATAACCATTCGTTTATTTCTGTTCAATTTTAAACATCACCTTCGATAAATCACAGTCCCTGTGGAGATCAATAATTTACTTATTACTTAATGCAGATCGCGTATACTTGCGCGAATGGGAGTTTATTGCACACTAGGCAACTAGGTTTTCTGCAGTCAAATTACTTTGGAAGGTTTCCACAGCATTAAAAGAAAATTTCGAGATGCTGGAATTTTTGAAACAAATATTCTATTTAGAGTAAGGCATAGGCAATTTTGACAAAGGCATTATGCCAAAATGTAAAGAGGTTGAATTTATGTGTTTGCTAGCATTACATTATAGATAACATCACAACATTATTGGCCCATCTCAATACTACTCTCGCATCTTAGCTAGAGTTAAAGTTTGCTTGCTCAGATTAATTAAATTTGTTATATTTCTTGGAATTCCTTATTTTATTTCATTTGCTCAATTCCTACAAAATTAAATGGTAATGTACGAGAAAATAGCTTGAAAATAACAATAACTTAAACTATAAAAATAGCTCACAAAGTATGTTATCATATTCTTATCGAAAATGAGATTGGCAGACCACCTATCAAGAATAGAAAATGCTATGGTTTCACCGGAGCATTTGGAAATTAGAGAGTCTTTCCCTTATGAACAGTTGTTCACGATCAACCAACCTCAAGACGGCTAACTTAATAAATTATTTTGCTATCTGATTGAGGCCAACCAATTTGAATAGTCAGCAGTGGAAGCGCTTCTTGCATGATGCTAGACGTACTTCTAGGACGAACCATTCCTATACAAACAGTGCGCTGACAATATTATCCGCCGGTGCGCTATTGAGCAAGAGGCGAAAGAGATTTAGGCTGAGTGCCATGCTGCAGCGTATCTAAGACAGCAACAAAGGTATTTCAATTAGGTTACTTTTTGCCTTTTATTTTCAAGGATGCCTATGAATTTGTTAAGACTTGTGATCAATGCCAAAGGTTAGGCAATGTCCGAAAAATAGATGAGATGCCGCTTAAGTATATTTTAGCGGTAAAGCTATTTGATGTGTGGGGCATAGACTTCATGGGACCATTCCGTAGCTCTAATGAGAATATGTACATTTTGGTGGCTGTAGACTATGTTTCTAAGTGGGTGGAAGCATTAGCTTGCCCAAAGAATGATGCACAAACTGTAATTAAGTTTTTACAAAAACAAATCTTTATGAGATTTGTTACCCCAAGAGCTTTGATTAGCAATGAAGGCACCCACTTTGTGAACAGAGCTTTAGCGGCAGTACTACAGAAATACAATATGTGAAATAAAATTGCTACAACGTACCAGCCGCAAACAAATGGTCAAGCAAAGGTGTCCAACCGTGAAATCAAGAAAATTCAAGAAAAGGTGGTGAACCTCAACAGGAAGGACTGGTCAAGCAAATTAGATGATGCTCTGTGGGCATATAGGATGTGCACAAAATGCCCATAGGAATGTCTCCATTTCGATTGGTGTTTGGAAAGGCGTGTTATTTGCCCCTCGAGTTGGAATATAAGGCCTATTGGGCAACTAAAGAATTAAACTTAAGCTCATAAAGGATTGGGCCCTCTAGGAAGCTCCAACTTTCAGAGCTAGAAGAGTTGAGGCAGTTTTCCTACGAAAATGGCAAACTCTACAAAGAAAAGACTAGGAGATGGCATGATGAGAGAATTAAGCCCAAGCATTTTTAGGTAGGTCAAAGAGTTTTGCTATATAACTCTCGGCTGAAGCTTTTTTCGGGCAAACTTAAATCCAAATGGTTAGGCCCTTTCTAGATTGTCCAAGTGCATTCGCATGGTGCTATTTTGATAAAGAATGAAACTGATAACTCTGAATTTTTAGTTTATGCTCATAGGCTCAAGCACTATGATGGAGAGGAGTCCAAATCTGCAAATTTCTCTCATCTAATTGAAAAAGCCTGAGGTGACAATAATGCTGGAGCAAAGGTACTTTGAAAGTCGAATTCATTAAAATTGATCTATGCCAGGTTAGTGTAAATAGTATGTTTACTTTGTTGAATTTTTTTGTTAAAATTTGAATTTTTTAATTAAGGTTTGTAGGCTGGTGTTTGTTTTCTTTGTGTTGCGTGGGTGAGTAAGAGAACTCCCTTCCCAATTTGAGTCGATTATGCAAAAAGTCGTTGTGTGGCAAATGCGCTGGAGTAAAAAATGGAAAATTGATGTCTTCATCATATGACGATCACTGTAGCTTTCATCCATTCTATTTTCTTTGGACTTGTTGTGCAGATGCGAGTTTAGAAGATGCCACGTGTTGGATGCGATTGAATCATCTAAGGGTTAAGGATTTTATCGAGGGAAAAATTATGAAATGCTCTCAGAATCCCAAACGATGACCCCCCATTCTCGCTTCCTCTATATAGACCCTTCATCTTTTAAAAAATCATTTATGCTTTCAAATTTTTGAATTATGGAATTTTCTCATGAGTTTTCGGTGATTTTTCCATCTTCCGATTAAGTTTCTGGCCTCTTCTTAGGTTCCAATCCATTTCTCAAGAATTCATCAATCCTTTCAATCCGATCTTAAAAATGTCGAAAAGCTTTTCACCCAATCCTATCGTAGCATACTAGATCATCCTACGGCTCTTTCTTTTGAACTCGCTGCAGGTTACATACGTGGGTAGCTAATCGACGCATGCATATTAATTAAAAACGCAGTAGTGTAAAACATGATAACCTACACTCCTAACATGCTTCCACAAATAAATCTTCATCAGCAACTTCTATGGCGCAGCATAGCAATAAACACAAGTAGAAAGTTAAAATTAGATAATTTTATTACTACTACTAAATATTCACAACTATAGACTACTCCTAAGAAAAACAATTAAAAGTTAGAATTGGTGCGGTTGTGAAGTGTGTAGTCTCCTTGTCATCGATTTCCTCGAATACCACTGGCTGCTTCTCTTTAAGATTAACTTTTGGCCAATTGACCAGCTCACCGAACCTCGGCTTCCCTCTTGCTATTTATAGAGATGAATTACTTCGCCAGCCAGCTTAGCTGAGTTGTAAAATCTTCATTAATGCAGGATCTCTTGATTTCCATCAGGATTTATTTGATTAATGCTAACTTAATTGCTTGATTGATTCTTCATTTGTTTCCTTGTTGGCGTGACTATTCAAACGTGTTTATATTATGGTTTAGCGCTTTCTTGAGCTCCTTGTCACCGTTCACGCTGATTTTTCCTTCCCGTGCTTTAGCTTTGCATTTCTTGCATTGTGCATTAATTTAGCACAGTTTGTTCAATATTTATGCTAAAACTGTAAAACTATGCTTCTGTTGCTAATTCATGAATGCATGCGAGTTCTAGTAGTTTTTACTCGTAATTTACATATTATAGCCCAATTATTTCCATTGAACCTTAGAATAATGCATAATAGAATAGCCTAAAATGTGCTCTATTTAAGAGTTATCACACCCCCAAATTTAAATCATTGCTTGTCCCAAGTAATGCATAGTCTATCTATTAGTTATTCCCATTCAACTAAATCAACATTCTCCTCTCGAGCTTAACTCCAGCAGGTTTCATCGCAGCTCATAATCTTAGCATCAAATATTTTTCTTTTTTCAGTTTTCAAACTTTCCTAAAGAGTCAAGTTTTGCCTTAGAATCTTCCCTACCATGACCGACAGATCGTTCCTCAGCACAATTATTCTCATTACCTAATCTTTTGTACACAATCACTTCTACCACTAAGTTTTTCTAAAACATTCTGCCAAGGTTGGTACTTAGGTTCCTTTATCCTTTGAGGCTTATGCGTGTCGCATTCCTATCAGGTTGTACTCATGTCCGCAATCCGTAGTTCTTAAAATGTTTCGTTTGAGCATAAAAAGTCCCATTTAAGCAATGGAAAGTTTTAACTTGCGCTAATAGTGGGCAGTGGAGTAATGGAAATCCTATGGCTTATTTACACTTAATGCCTTAATTTTTTACCAGAATGTTTTATTATTTATTTATTTATTTTTAAATCAACAAATCATTCCTCGGGCATCCCTCACCACCAAACTTAAATTTTTATTGTCCTCAATGAAGGTGATGCTTAGTTCTCCCAAACTTAGCTATTTATGTGATTGCGATACTCTATCTCAAGCTCTGAGACTACTTGTGAATTTTGATTCTTTCTATCATTCATGATAGGGATTACTCTAATGCTAGGTTTGAATCTAAGGGAATTTAAGAATTCTTCTAATAGAAAGAAAATTTAATACTAATATTTAGATTTGTGATAATAATGCTAACGCTAATTTCTCAAGGAAAATACCAATTCCAATAATTAATAAAGGAAAATAGAACAAGTTGCATCCTAAGAATTGAAATGCATGTCCCTAAAAATTAAATTGCGACTACGAATGATATGCACGCAGAAAAGAAAAAAAATACGTTAAAGAAAAATAAGAGAGCAAGACGTCCATCTAAGTGTCTGCCTTGCCGCTGGGATTGCCTTGCTCCGAGTTAAGTATGTGTTTTGGAAATTCAGGCCATTCAGAGTACTTTTCCATTGCTACCATGTTGATCATTCTACATAAGTTAAATATCTCTACGTGATTGCGTACAACTTATTTAACTTTTCTGCTAACCTTGCTACAGTTACTACTTTTCCATTGTTCTTCCGTTCTTCTGCATTGCCCTCCCTTGCTGGAAAAATTTGTATAATCTGATCGTGACGATGCGGTTGAATATCTTGATCAACGCATAGTCGCTTTATCATAAATAGGAAGTATATGGAATCCTATATATTTTTAGCATGGCGCTGCACTTATGCTTCTAAGATTTTTCTCAAATTGATATGTGTTTCGAGCTTAATTGCAAATAACAACATTGCTTGCTCCTTTTTAATCAGTTCCCTAATGGTTGAGGGCATTCTTGAGGTTCTGATAAGTTTCAACCAATCTTGAAGGTCTTCTATAACAATGGATACTTGGAATGATGTTGGATCGTTCCATGCTACTCCCACAACTTCTATTAATATCCGGCTTTCTTGCATTTGTTCATCAGCGGGAGAGCTTATCAATTATTGGCAATATGTTTCAAGAACATTTGGTGATGCGAGAGCTTTGTTCCATGCGGTTGCTCTGCACTCAACTAGTTGGCCTTCTACCATTGAGAATAACGTCCTCTCCTCATTTAGATTCTCATAAAATTGTCGTACCCACTCAGTTCGTGCGTTCATCACTGGAGTGAAGTACATCTTCCATCCCAATGGCTCAATCTTCGTAACAGTTTCTTCTGAGATTCCCTTCAGTCCTACTTCGCACTTAAATCCTTTATTCTATAGTGCGATGAATTTTTCCTCTGCATTGATGGATGCAAAGGTTGCACCTTTTCGTACAACTCCAATCTTGGTACAAGGCTTACTTTACAGAACTTTCGGCAACACCCTAGTTATCATGGATTGAACTCTAGTATTGCAAAACCTAGGGTGCTGCTGTTTTTTAACATTTAACACTTCAACCTTTTTAGGGGAGTTCTCATCTTCATCCTCGCATGACTTACCTTCTTCGGATCCTCTTTTATGGTTTCTTCGCTGTTCTCTTTAGGTTCTATTTTGATAATCTTTACCGCTCCTTTGTGTGTTCTAGGTTGAAGATAGTCCTCTATTCGTCTGTTTGCCAATTCCAGGTGTTCTGCTACTAAGGGAGATTCTTCGTCGCTGTTTACAACGACATAAGGGGCCATATCCTTCCTCCTTCCTTCTATTTTTTTGAAGAACTTCTCACTTCTGGTTTTTCGTTGATGCGAACTTTCTCCATACTTAGGTTCTTGCCCAACAGCTGTTAATTTCTTAATTCCACTCCCTGGGAGTGTCGAATCTCAAATTCGTTTGTGCTCGTCAATTGTCTTCCCCTTAATGGTCTTGCTATAAACTTTTCGATTGGAAGTCATTGTGCGAATGAGACCTTTTTATCGCTTATAATGAAGGTTCAAAACATGGTAATCGATTCTTCCTCACACAAGGTTTATATAAATTTTTCAAAAGATATCGAAAATCCATATGTAAGGAATGGAATAATCATAAAAGGTCATTTTTTAAATTTTCTACACAGATTTTCGAATCGTACCAATCCTTTCCTAAATGACGCAAATAAATAAAACTAAGGAAATAACAGAAAAAGGGAAATTTCATAAATGGAAAAACTTCCTAAAAGAAAAATAATTACTGAAAAATTTTGCACAAAGTCAAAAATACCAAATTTTCGTATTTTAGGAATGCTACTGAGCAAGACCTAGGTGGAACCTTGTGCTAATTCCGTTTGGTGTAATTGTCCTTGCTTTGGCCATTTATATATCTCAGAAGCGATGCCATCTTTGATAGCCTTCTCCTGCCTTTCTTCATACTGCGCATTGATGCGTGGTTGCCTACGTTTATCAGCATTAATAGGATCTGATGTATCGGTTTGTAGCTTGGTTGAATTATCCATGTTTCGCTTCCTCGACTAATCAATTCCTGTTGTGTATGTGGTTCTGATAGCGTAAAACCTACGGGTACCACGTGAGTAGCCTATGGGTTAGTACGCTAATATTGTTCTCCTGCTAATTAGTTGGCTCTACATCTCCCCTGTTGGTTTGATGTAGAATTCTGATAATTGGCTCTACAGGTTCATTACTCCCTATGCTAAATGGTTGAGGACTTTCATCCTCGTCTTGGCTTTCATCACTGGAAAGTTGCTCAGTGTCAACTTTGAAACTGTTTTCTTTTGCATTCACAACCTTTTTCATGGCTTCAGCTTCCGGGGCGACAAACTTTGTCCAGGCCTTATCCTGCTGCTGATATCGCATCTTTTGTAATTTGTCCGCTTCCTTTGCCTTAATCTTAGCTTCCAGGGCGGTGACCCTTGCTCACGCTTCCTCCTGTTGCTGAAAACGTCTCCTTTGTTCCCTCTCTATTTCTTCAGCGTGCCTCAGAGATTTGTCCTTTTCTTCTTGTTTGATCATGGCTAGTTGAAAATCTTTCCATGAGAGTTTAGGTTCAGTCTCATCGAAGAATTCCACGGCTGATGCTAAATTAAGTACATCGGCCCTTAGATATGTAACTTCTTTATTGGTACTATAAGCTGTGCTTTTCTCTGTATTTACCTCTAGAGAGTGTTGTGCTCATAATTGGGCTGTTGAGGCTCTAGTATTATACCATTGTCCCTCATCCATTTCTTCCATCGTAGTTGTTCTTCCTCTTCTATGGTTATGCCCGTAGAAGACTGCCCATGATTGTACATTAGTCTCATAGGTTCATGACTCATAGCTTCCCTTGTATGGCTCATGTTGCTGCGATCTCCTAGTGGACCGGATTGATGCTCTATGATACTGCTTTGACTGCCCTCAAGCTGCGACTACTTTTCATAGTTAGTATACACTGAATAGAAGTTTGTTGTGTATGTCTCATCTGCATAGCCTTGTTGTTGATAAAAACGTGTTTGTTGTAGGTTTACAATGTTCTTCCATTGCTGGTTAGCAAAGTGATAGAATGCCATCTTTGACGCTCGTGCTTGTGGTAATGTGATTGTGACTTCTTTCCCTGTTGGTTATATTGTCTTGAATCTCGGTTCCCTTGAAATACAAGTGTTCAACCTTTTTAGCAATAAAAACTACTCTCAAATTAAAAATTCAAATTATGAATAATCAATCCCCAGCAATGACACCAAAAACTTGACGGTTGCAATTCTGGGTTGTAATATAAATGTACCGTATTTAACTCAGAGCAAACCTATTACTAAATGTGACTCAGAATTTCTTACGTGCAAGTATACACGGTCAGAATGCTGCAAGTAATAAGTATTTATATTTTATCGTTCTCCACAGGGATTGATGTTAGAACTAGTACTTTTATCTTGAGAGTTATGCAAACAAAGTAAAGAATGGATTTGAAGTTGGTTTTGTGGTTGATTTTGAATGCTAACAGTAAGTAAATATGAATGTTAATGTAAATAAGAATTAAATGTGAATTCAATGAGCAGTGTTGAGAAACAGTTGCAAAAGATGCTAACAATACCGGACTAGTTATAAAGCTTCTTGCTTTCCTAATCTAAAATGCAACGGCACAGTTTTCCATGCCGATTCTCCAGGTACGTTCGGTTTCTTTTCCTGAAGTTTGGTTGGGTCGTTAGGGCAGCTTGGACCCCTAGGGGCATTTTGGTAATTTTACCTCCAGGGGTAGTCTCGTAATTTGCCAGGATTCCGAGTTTGTTCTGTTAAATTTATTGAGTTGAGTTTTCTTTCGGTTTCAGGTTTCCGGAGCTAGCTTGGTCTTTTTGGGAGGTTTGAAGCTTAGGTCTATTTATTTTAAAATAGAGGAAAAGTTACACTTGCCAAGATTCGAACCTAGGACCTAGAGGGGACACGTCTCGCGACCTCCTTCTCCCCTTACTTTTGTCGAAACCTAGGTATTTGAGCCGCAGCCTTCATTCTTCACCTCATTGTGCCGAGACCTCCCGCCTCTCTTTTCCTCTCATTTTCTCTCCAACCCGAGAACTCTCCTTCGCCCAAGCCACCAGTCGTGTCGCCTCCTTTGTCGAGCAGCAGGTGGCACGCCAGTCGCTTCGCCTGAGCCATCACCGCAGCCGTCCCAGCCCAGCTCGCCCTCCGCGTATACCAGATCGCGATTCGCCAGCTCGCTCAGCCGATCGTCTTCACCTTGTACGCAGCCAGCAGCTCGATCTCGCCAGATCTACCGCGCACTCGCTCTGCTCTGCACGCCAACCGATCGGGCGCTCAGCCCCAGCGCCTAGTCTCCGCGTGCCTTCGCTCCAGCGAACGCACGCCTTCGCTAGCTCTACCGCACGCGAGATCCTAGCTCGTCCGCACCTCTCGCCCCGATCTGCCAGCTTGCACAGCAACAGCCTCCTTCGCCCCAACGCCCGCGCGCCCATTTGTACGCGATCCAGTCCTTCGCCAGAGCTGAGTCTTGCATCCGTTGAGCAGCCTTGCAGCCCTGTCCGAGCACTACTGCCCGCCCGCAGCCTTGCAGCCGTGTGTCCGCAGCCTAGCAGCCGTGAGTCTAGAGATTTGTGTTCTCCTCGGTTTGGGTAAACTCCTTTCTCGAGCCTTGTGCGAGCTGTTTGCCTATTTCCTCTTAGTCGATAGATATTAATTAGTTAATTATATTTTATTGCTAGGTTGTTGTTTGCAGCTCAAGGAGCAATTTTATCTCTGTCTGTTTATCTGCTTGTTATCCAGGTAAGGATTCCTTGCTGGGGTTGTGTGGACCCTGCGAGACTTCGTCGATGCTTTCTTGTATGCTTGTTTATTGTTATTGGCATGTTAGTTGATAGAACTCGTTTGCTGAACTGTTCTGCTAGCATGTTCGTTCTTTGTTTCATATGTTAGTGCCATGCTAGGTTTGTCCTTCCAGCATGTTTAATTTCTACTTTTAAGTTCGTAGTACCATGCTAGGGCTATGTATTGTGAGCATGTTTGAATGA
>JBBMKA010058402.1:0-17920 GCA_037833695.1 Sechiopsis laciniata
AAGAATGGAAGGAAGATATCTATATGACTTAATTGAATATATATATATATATATATATATATATATATATATATATCGGTTTGGTTCAGCATTCCCTCCAGCTCCGGCACCCATTGATTACGATGGAAGCTGACAAAGAAAAACAAGAACGAAGCAAGTAGCAGCTATTACATTCCAGCCGTTGCTTGTTGGAGAAGAAAGAAGCTCGCCAAGCAAGCGCAGCGAAGCCAATTGACGGAACATGGTAAGCCTATCTTTCTCCGTAGCCGCAATAGCACCAGTTTTTATATGTCGACACGATCGTACGAGGTCACAATTCACCCAAGAAGCTTCGGGAAAGGATCGAAAGCAGCCAAAGCTAAAATCACACGTGATGTAAGCTGGGCTTGGAGCTATATCCCCCGGTCTCGGTCCTGGTACCTGCCACAGAGGAACTGGTACTGGGTCAGAGGAATGAGGGTACAAGTAGACCGATTTTTTTTTTAGGAGTACTATATAATCTCTTTGATTAATTTTTAAAATGAAAATCGGAACCAATCCAATATTTTCGATTTTTTAAAATTACAAATATGTCTAAAACGATTTGATTCATTTTTTGATTTTTCGTTGGACCCCTATTTAAAAGTACAATTTGAAATAGAATATTTCTTTATAAGAAGAAACGTTTCCAATCAATTTGAAAACATTGCGTGAAATGTTCAAATCCCCATCTAATTCTAAATAACAATAATTAGAAAGAGTCAACTCTCCACGCATTACAAAAACAGTCTCCTCTACTAATTCAATTACCGAACTCCACCGCAAACCTAAAAACTAATAACATAATCAACCAGACGAAGTTTCATGATTGAAATATTCAGACCAATCTGAATAATTTTCATCGTCGCCGACGACTCTCCGGCGGCCGGAAAAGGATTGAGGCGAGAAAGAAAGAGAAACCACAGGCGAAGAAGACGAAGACAACGAAAACTGAGAATTCGACACTCCGATTGAAGAAGAATAAAAAGGGGAAGCCGTTGATGAGGAGGAAGAGAAGTTCATTTCGTTGTTCATATCCACCGGCGGCTGCAATTTACGGCCGGCGAAATTGAGGAACTTCACCGGCGGAGAATCGGAAGAACTCTGCAAGCTAAGATTAGGCTGATCGTGAACAATTGGTCCGGAATCGGTTGGAATTTCCGAAAGGGTGTTCGTATAACTCGAGTTGCTAACATGGGTCGCCGGAGATTCAGTGGTTGGAAGCTGCCGGAGGCGGACATTTTCCGGGAAGTTGAGCTTTGCTTTACTTCCACGGAACCGGAGGGCGGCTTCGTCGTAAGCTCTAGCGGCGGATACCGCCGTGTCGAAGGTACCTAACCAGACCCTCTCCGCCTTGTACGGGTCTCGAATCTCGGCCGCCCATTTTCCCCATGGCCTCTGTCTTACGCCCCTGTATTTTCTTCTCGCCTGCGGTTGCTCCGCCGTGGTTGGGATCTGTCCGCCGTATTCGTATACGGAATTATCAATCGCCGCTGACCCTGTTTGTGGCCTAATGATCACTGCATTGCTTGAATCTCCTGCAAAAAAATGGCAATTTATTCATTAACAAACGAACCCAATGAATTCCTCTGTTTCTTATTCTTTAAAACAGGACTTGAAATTATTGCTTACAAAATTCTCCAATTTCAAAAGGGTTGCATTTTTTTATCTCTCTTTAGGGATTAAAAAATAATTGCTAATTTAACTAATCAGATTCCATATAACATTTAAAAATTAAGATGGAAATGTTAGGATGTTATTATTGTCCCAAGTTGTCTTCCAAATATTTATAAAACGGAGTCTCTGATCACCAAGGATCTCATTATTATCTTATAAAGATTAGGTGCAATACTTCTCATTGAGTCTAAAAAGGACATTAATTTTTTTTTATCAACATACTTAATTAGCATTTTGAAAGCAGAATTCAAACCTTGGCCTGAAATTCGAGAGGAAGTTGATCCACCATGAGAGTAGCCAGCAAAGTCTGGAAGAAAATTTGAAACAGCGCCACCGTGATCCACAGCCATTTTTCGGGCTCTCTTAAATCCAAGGCAGCCGTAAGAGGCGGCAGAAGCAGCAAAAACAGAAGAGGAGCTCCAGCCGGAATCGTAACGAGCAGGTGTCTCCGGCACATCGCCGGCGACGACATGGGTCAGAGCAGAAACCATAGCCGACATTTCCATTTCTCTACTGAAACCCAAAAACGACATCTCTGAAGCATTCACGTCCTCAGGATCCGCCATGTAAGCGTTTGAAATAAAAATGCTGGAACTTTCTTTTAATAGAAATTTGAATTGGGGTTATTTGTTGAATGAGAGATTTTTCTTTTTCTTTTTTTGTATGTGGGGAGGATTATTATATATGAAGAATTGTAAAGGTGGATGTCGAAGGCTTTTTAACTTTAGATAATATGCCCTTTTGGGTTGTGTTTCCATTGGAAGCTTTGAACGCCGCCATTTGAAGGAAGTCGGCTCTGTGTTCTATAAACAAGTTGAGTTATTATTGAATTATTCTTCGCCAAAAAGTATTCATTTGGATTTCAAAACCAAACAAATATCAATTTAATGCTTAGATACAAAAACTACTCTTCTAATTTGTTTGTTAAATTTATGATTGATTTATAAATGAATATTTACTTAATTATTTTTTAAAATTTTATATCTAAACGAGTTAGTGTAACTATATAGTTTTTTATTTTTGTTAGTCAAAATCCTTCATTTTTAATTACTCAAAATAATTATCATTTTTAATCATTTATTTTTAATTACTTAAAATAACTTTTTATTTTTAACAAATCATTCTTAACTATTCAAAATAACTCATTTTTAATCATTCGTTTTTAATCATTTATTTTAAATATTGAAAATAATTACTCATTTTAAATCTACATTCAAACAAATTATTGTCTTTAACTCCTCTAAATAAATATATAAAAGAGTTTTTTATTGGAACTTCTCCATTTCTAACTATTAAAACAACTCTTCAAACTAATTCATTCAAAGTCTCATTCAAATACCTCCTTTCCCCTTTTCTATTAGATAACATGGAGTGCAAATTAAGATTAGACTCCTTCACTTTTTTAATATGTAAAATAAGGAGGTAAGACAAGGCAAGGTTATTCAACATTTTTTTTTTTTTTTTTTTACATCAATCTTAGTTTTGATTCAAAATATATCCACTTATATTACTTAGTTACAGTGTAATTAGAATTATGCTTTTATTTGCACAAAGAAAGAATACTAGTATCCTACTCAATCCAAATACTTTTATCTAGTTAAAAAATAAAAGGAAGAAAATAGACATAAACTCATGACTTTTTGATTTATAGGTTTACTTATGTCACTAAACTATCATTCTATTTTGCATATTTTAATAATACTTAATTTAATCATACTTATTTTTAGGTTTTTTTTTTTTTTTTTTTTTTTGCTTATTTACCAATAAAAATTAAATTAATTTTAAAATAAAATTAATCACATCATCAATATATTAAATTTAAAATTAGTCTAATCATTATTTTAGTCAATATTTTTTATATTATTAATAATTTTATATTTTAAAAATTAAAATCAAATATTATTGAAGTATCAAAAATAAAAATGTTTGATTTTAAAACCTATCAATTTAATTGCAAATTTAGAGACTAAAATGTTAAAACTAATAGGAAAACGTATGCGGTAGGCAGGATCTTAGAAACATGAAAAAACTCAACTTCTTTTCATTACAAAAAAAAAATAAATAATAAAAAAGATTAAAAAAAATCTCAACCTTATTGAGACATATTGTTTTTATTTATTTTTTTTTTTTGGTTAAGGGTTGTAAGATTGTTGTTAGACTATTTTTTAATTAATTTTTTCTTGTATAACCACTTAATTATTATGTTCTACATATATCATCATAACTTTATTATTGTTGGTTTTGATTTCTCGTAGAAAATTAATCTCTAGGTAGGTGACCACCGTAGATTGAACTCATCACTTTATTCACTTTAAGGTCTTCTTTTGACCACTTGATTCCTTCTATAAAGGTTGCCTTTGAAACAATCAATGAACAGAAAAATTCCTTCGCACTCTCTGATCTCTTCAAAATTCTAAATCCCTAATAATAATTATATGTATAAAAAATCCTAATTCCTTTATACTTTCCCTAGCTGTCACTACCATTTCTACTTTCTCTCCTAATCCCTCACCAACTTAACCTCACGGCAACGAAACAACTCCTTCAATGAAAGATTCAAGATGAACTTCTCGACTTCGAGCAACAACCCAGCGTATGGATCTGACACGCAACCATTTGTATGAACTCCGACAACTCTATGAATTCTAACATATATACGTTTGGATAATGAAATTAACGGCTTAGCAACGAACTATGGCGAACTATGGCATGTGCAACAATTGGGTTGAACTCCAACAAAAAAAGAAAAAAGAAACGATCGAGTTGCATATACAAGCAAAATAATAATAAAATGTTATTGTTTATTTTAGAAAGATAACATTTTAAGCTCAAAATATTGAAAGATAAAGATATTTTTTTTTAACATTTTTTAATAAACGGTATATTTAAACTAAACGAAAGTAAAACAAAGAATTAATTCTATAAAGATGTAAAGTACATAGAATTTTTTTTTTTAAAAATAAATAAATTAAAAATTTAAAAAAAAAATCTTTCAAATAGACAAAGAAGAAAAATTCTGTCACGACGAAATTTTATGAAAAAAAATTGCATCTACTATAAGGGAATGTTTGGAAGAAGGGGAATAGAATGATTATAGGAGAATGAGAATTAGTAAAAGAATAAAAAAGTAAATAATTATTAGGAGAATGATTATTTGTGTTTGAGATGAAAAAAATGATTATATGTGTTTCAGGTGAAGAAAATAATTATGAGAAAAATAAAATAATAAATATGAAAAAAATGAAAAATAGTGAAATTACGTATAAAAGTTGTTGTTGGGAGAACAAATAGTAGTTAGGAGGAGAATAAAAAAGATGATTTGAAGAAAACACGATTACATGGATACTGATTAATGGTGGGCCAAACACCCAATCATCTCAATTTTCATTCTCTCCATTATTCTTAGTAGCACAAACATACCTTAAACAACATGATATAGAGACCTTTTTAAATTAAAGGAAAGTAAAACAAAGAATGGTTAAAATATCATTTTGGTCCCTCAACTATCATCCTTGTTCCATTTTGGTCTCTAGACTTTCAAAAGTCCAATTTTGGTCCCTCAACTATGCCAAAAGCTTAAAAATGGTCATTGAGTTGGAAAAAAATTAGCCATGGTCAAAATTTTGATGAGTTGGCAAGAAAATAATATTAAAAAAAAGGATCATCTTCTACCTTTCATCTTCTTCATCTCTTCATTTTCACCCATCTTTCCCTTTCATCTTCTACCCTTGATTTTTCACAACCATTACAAAAATCATTCATATTTCTTCAAAAATTCAAAACACAAACACTTCTAATTTCACACAAATGTTCAAATCAATTACTCATTTTGGCATTGATTGATTGCATTTGTTTTGGTTGGGAAAGGATTTTGTGGAAAAAATCAGTTGGAATCTCGTGGCAGAGAATTAGGAAGAAATATGAATGATTTTTATAATGGTATAGAGTTGTGAAATTAGTGTAAACATTAACTTATTTACTGCAGCGGAAGCAGAAACCCTAGCGCCGACGGAAATGCCCGACGGAATTTTTCCGTCACCGGCCCCACACTTTTCTGAGTGCAAATGGCTGCTCTCCACAAACTTTCCAATAGGACCTAATCATGTTAAAAAGAGTTAATTAAATGATTTTTTTAAATTCAACGACCATTTTTAAGTTTTTGGCATAGTTAAAAGATTAAAATTAGATTTTTAAAAGTTTTGAAACTAAAGTAGAACAAAATAATAGTTGAGAGACCAAAATAATATTTTATCCAACAAAGAATTGAATAGACGAATTTTCATGTCAACGACAAGATAGAGAGATTAGGATTAAGAGTAATGCTTACGAAATTCTGAATGGAACCTTCGGATCAAAACATGACCATCTCTTTTAGTGATATTACATATTGTTTTCCTTTTTTTCTTTTTAATTATTTTTTATAGCCTCACCATTAACCGTCTGCGTCGACGGTAGGAATCAACATGTCCCTTTCACTGTACTAAAAAAAAAAAACTTTTTATTATTTATTTATTTTTAATGTTTTTTATTATTATGTTTAAGATTTTTATTGAGATAATTTGTTTAAGATTTTTTTCATCTCAACTTTGATTATGTTTTTTTTTTTTGTGGTTTTTATTTGCTGTTTATTTTGTTGTAAATTAACTTTATTTTATGTTATAATTTGTTTTAAGTTTTTTTTTATATATATTTTTAAATATAACTATCCATTTAAAATATTATTTTTGACTTTTATATATATATTTTTTTTTTGAGAATCTTTTGAATTTGATACTTTATATATATAATTTATATCTCATTTAAAAATTATAATTTGATTCAACACTAAAATTTTCAAAAATCTAATTCAAAACTTAGCGCCAAAAATTGAAACAAAAATTTAGATTTAACTAATATTTGATTAAATAAGCTCATTAGAAAAATTTAGTAAGATGAGAGATAATTATCAATAAGAAAACTTTGATGAGATTATAAATTATATTTTTAAGATATAATTATCAATCTAAAAATAATTTGATTCAATATTAAAATTTTAATTAAATATGCTCACATGAAAATATAATGAGATTTTAAATTATACATGTGAGATATAATGATACTTTCATCTAAAAATCTAAAATCATTTAATAATCAAATTTTAAAGTATAATTCAAATTAAACTAATATTTAATCAAATAATTTTAAATGAAAATTTTAATGAACTTTTAACTTATAAATATGAAGTATCAAATTGGAAAATAGAATAAAGTATTTTAAATTTATAATTATATCTCAAAAGTATATAACAAAATTAAAATAAACCCTAATATAGTATAAAGTTAACTTGCAACAAAATGGACCAACATAAAACATAACTAAAACATGTCAAATAAAAAACCAAGCAATCAAAAAAACAAAGTTGAGAGGATAGAAATCTAAAACAAATGTATTAAGAAAACATTAAAAACAAATGAAAGGACATGTTGATCCGGGTGTTAATGATGAGGTTATAAAAATAATTAAAAAAGACAAAAATCCTGTGTCGCTATAAGAAAGGGCCATGTGTCGGTCCGAAAGATTCGCTTCATATTAAATGCAAGGAAGGGTTTGGGTGCAGCCATGGCTGCACCCCTTGATAATCACACATAAAGAAAGAGAAAAAAAAAATTGTGACTTTGAGAGTGCCACGTCAGCAAGTGCGGCCATGAGCTACACCCAAACCTGTCCCTTAAATGCAGGTAAGTATTGTTCTAAAAAAGGTCATGCACGTCTATTTTGAAATTTTTGTATAATAAATTCATAAAACGAAATAATGGGTTAAGTTTAGTCCACGTGGTAGAAAACTATGAGAGTTTAATTAATGGTTTGGCCAATTCAAAAGTAATACAAAAATTTGAACGATTTTGCATTCTGGATAATGTGGTTCCCCACGGTCGACTCCACAAACTTCATGATGTCGACTTCGCTTCTTTTCCGTTTTTCATTTTCTATCCTCATTTTTTTAATGTGGATGTTAATCGGAAAGAATAACAATTTTGCAATAAATCATCCAGAGGTGCCGATAAGAGTAATAGTTGTTCAACGATAATATGAGATTCTACGTGTTCATCAATCTTCAATTGAACTCTAATATTATGTTAGATAATATGAGTTTCATCTTAAATTCAATTGATAATGAAATGAATACTTCATCTCTCTTTTTTATTATTATGATGTGTTCACTTTTTCTATTGTAGGATCTTTAACTATATTTAATAATTAAGAAGTTATGATTTTGAATCTATATCTTCCATTTGTTGTATAACTAAAAAAATAAAATAAAAAATACTTACAATGAGTATCCAACCACATTGTTTATATGTCTATGTTATATGTTGTGATATTTGAATATTTTCATGGTGGCTTAATTTTAACAAGCATTTAAGTTCCGTTTGATAACTATTTTGTTTTTAAATTTTATGTCTGCAACAACTATCATGTCATATTTTTTTTTACATTGCCTATATCTTACCGATATTTGTAAAAATCAAACAAAAATTTGGAAAGAAAAAAAGTAATTTTCAAAAGTTTGTTTTTATTTTTGAAATTTGGGTAGCATTCACGTTCTTTTTTAATGAAAGTTAGATACATAGTAAGAATAATGGAGTACATCATAAGAAATATGAGTATAAATAAGTTTAAATTTTAAAAACAAAAAACAAAATTAATATCAAATTGGACATTAATTGTTCAGTAGTTTAAATATTTTTTAAGATAACAAATCTAAAGTAAGAAGATTTAAACTTTCAAGACGTAATATTAAAAGTTTTGAAACATTTTATAATTAAATAAATAAGGAGTAAACTCTGCATGTTCATACAAATATATGCTTTGATTCCACATTTGAGTCGATTTAAGTCTCATTTTGATTAGTTCATTAAAAAAGTATCATTGATAATTTAATGAGTTTTTATCACTGATGAACTAAGTTAAGAATTTGAGTTAGTTCATATATTACAAATTGCAATTCACATGCTACAAATTTGCAATATTTGTAATAAATGACAGAACCTATGTTACAAAAAGCTTTCTTTATAGATTTATTTTGAACAAAATCTATGAACGAAGTTTTAATTTTTTTAATATAAAGTTTAAATTTTAACTTCCTTAAATGTACAGAAACAAATTTTCTAATTTAATTCCACCTCCCACACTTTGTACTAAAAAAAAAAAGAAGATAAATCTAATTTAATATTATTTTATTTGAGAATCAGCACACAAATTCTTATTTTGGAAGGTTTTTTGGAGGTTGTTTGTCTATCAATTTCTTATAAAAGAACAATAATTGAAAGGCCAACTTGTTCAAAATCTGTACAGAGCTTTTTATTAGATAAGTAAAAAAAGAACCGTATCTTGTTCAAAATCTATTAAAATTTTGTTTAAAACGTAACTTAATATCAATTCTAACTACGTATCAAAACTAAATTATGAATTAATTGCGGATTAAACGAGTCTTTTTTGGTCTATATAACGGAATATAACCACTCAGACTATATTAAATTAAAGTTATCTAAAGTTTGAAGTTTGAAATACCATTAATAAAATTGAAATTTTAAAAAATAAGTCATTTGAATAAGAGGAAGATTTGGATGCAACCATAATACACCCCATGTATGCTCCACACAAAAAAGGAAAAAAAAATTCTTATAAACAAAAAAACATTATAAGAAAAAAAATTTTGTGTGGCTCAAAAAGCCACATCAACCACAGCATTGGCGGGGCACCTTTTCTCTTAGAATAAAATATTAGTCACCGACCCAGAGTAAAACGTTCTTTTGAAATTCAATTTCGTCAACCTAAGCTAGACTGACGGTCAAACACGTCGTTTTTTTCTTTCTTTTCAGAATTTTCCCACACTTTCTTAAAATAAATGTGATATTATTTTTTCGAACTGAATAAATGTGATATAAATTAGTTTCACATTTTGTTTTGTAATGATTTTTTTTACCCTTGAAGAATAAAATATATGTATATATATTTTATTATTTTATTTGTTTAAAAGTTTTTTTTTTTTAATGGTTAGATATGAAATTAAAAACTTAGATATTTTTTAGTCTAATAATTACCACACACAAACCTACCAACTTAATTTATAATTTAACCTAAAAGATATATCAATATATATCATGATTTGAAGGGCTAAAAAAATATTATCAATTAGACATCACCATATATTTATCTAAATAAATATATATAAATATATATATATAATTTATTAATTAATATTATTTTTTATATACATAAATAATCGGTAGCCTAGGGAAACCAGTTTGGTTTGTCGATCAGACTGTCAATTCCCCCAAACCGGCATGGTTCGTAGTTTATGCCCTGGGTCGTCTCATTTGCTTGGATCGCTGAAGTTTTTCTTCTCTTTACTAATTGATAACAATAAATTATAGAGTTATTTAAGTCTTCACACTATTGCATTTCAGTACTTAAATAGAAATAAACGCATTTTAAAATAGAAATGTTGCTAGAAGTTAGAGAAAATTTTATAAGTTCCGCATGACTGGTAAAATGCATGATCAAGTCAAAACTAGGATTAATCACTGTTAAGTAAAGCAAATTACACTCATTAAAGCACAAACGCACTGAGAACCTAAGTCTCGCTAACGCGCCATTTGTTGTGCAGGAATAGGAGTGTCTCGCGTCGCAATAAAGAGAAAAATGTGCGGTCAAACATGTTAAGGAAAGTACAAATAGGGAAACTCTCGACATGGCAACAATTGCGAAAATAAAGGAATATCATCGAATTTGCCATAAATCGAATAAACCACTGGAAGATTCTCTCGAAGATTATATTTGACCTACAAGAAACCACAGTCACCTATAAACAGGTGAAGGATCGATGATTAGGATGTGCTGGTTCTGCTAGGGTTGCTACCAATGGATTGCAAGGTTGTCGAGGTCTCGATTGAGTCCTCAACCATGTATGTTATCTGTAAAACCTAGCAAGCCAGTACCATGGGGTCTGTTGGTATGCAAAATTTGTGAGTGAAAGCGGCGTCGACATTTAGTAGCCCGTTTTACTATGTTGATTTAATGCTTTCATAGATAGGCTTTTATCACATTATTTACTATAATTCATAGGGGTAGGTTGTAACTCATATTTGATTTAGGTTTATGAATGGTTGTTTTCAGACTTGATCTTCTGTTCACATTCTCATACATAACCTTAATTCAAAGACACATCTTTAGGAGAAGTATGGAATGATAAATAGCTAAATTAGGTTCAGGATAAAGGAAGATACATTAGTATTTGCAATGGTTATTTTCATTAGCAAGGGTCAATTGACAAACCAACCTACAGCTCGCTTTCTGCTCGCCTTGAGAAATGGTGCAGCATGGGATTAGCCTAATAGGTGATGCTTAGTCTTTCGCATCATTAGAGTTAGAGTTAGGAATAACTTTCTCGCTAGCTGCATGCGCATTACTTGGTTGAATTGCAAACTCGTGCGCAATGTACCGACGAGTTGTTGTAAAGTATTATGGAAATGAGCTTTATTTAAGTTAAAGTATAATATGTGCTAATATTCTTACCATCATTTATCACGAACTTAATTTTAGTCGATTTCCGTACATCTTCTCGCTTTTAATTATTTCATTATTATAGACTTAAACCAAACTTGTTTATTATTCTATACTAACTCTTAAGATAACGCTTGTTAATTACCAATTTCCTATGGAGAACGATAAAATAAATACTTATCATTTGTTGCAAAGTCGATTGCGTATACTTGCATAGAATGCCATTCCCAAGCATAAGACCTTAGCAATAATGTCTTAACTTGGAATTAATCATTAGAATATTTATACCACAACCAACTTGTATCACCAATCTCTTATGTCGTTGTTATGCTGATGCTTTTATGGAGATGGTTCTCTTCTACGTGGTTACTGTTATGTATTAGGTATTTAGTTTTAAATTTTTGGCTTGTTATGAGTAAGATTTTTTGTTATAAGGCATGCCCCCTTCTATTATGTTTTATGTAGAATTTCTTGATAACAATTGGGAGTGGGCCAAAGGTTATGTTTTTAGGTTTGTTCTTATTTTTGTGGTTGATTGATGCGGTGTTTGTTGTGCTTACTTATTGAATATTTTTAGAACCACATCGCACAAGTATACGTAGTTGGCTGCGGAAAATCTAATTGCTTCGTGTGCAATAAACTAGCACTCGTGCAAGTATACGCGGTCTGCAGTGAGTAATAAGTAAATTATCGATCTCCACAGAGACTGTGATTTATCTAAGGTGATGTTTAGAATTGAACAGAAATAAACGAATGGTTGTTATGATTGATTGGGTTGAACAACATAAATGAAATAAAAAATAGTTGTAAGACAGATTGTGAGAGAATAGGGCTAAACCAGGGTACTCATGGAAAGAATTAGCAATGTGTTGCAAATAAACATGCGGTAAAGGGTAACTATCATACTACGCCTCTCAAACTTCTGCTTCATTTCCATTCACACCAAGCCTGACTTCCGCCGCAACTTGATGTAATGATCAGCCAGCGCTACTTATGCAGTAGTTACGCGATTATTCCTAAGCTCCGATTTAAAGTATTAAAGACTTAATACTAACCTACTAAACATGAAAACTAGACTTAGGTTATTTCTACATCCAATTTACAACCTATTAGTGCGTCTTGATGGTTAGTCGACACTTACTGTTGATATTTGCTCCTAATTAACATGCTCTACAGACTTGGTGTCTGTAGAGCATGTTCTGCAGACTGGAGGGATCGTTTTTATCGGGTGTATGAGCTATTTCTGCAGACTTGGTGTCTACCAAAATGAACTCATAAAACCGTCTAGTTTTTTGAATGCTTTCTGGAATGAAAAGAAAACCTTGGGGGTGAATGTTCTTGACGATTTTTGAAATTTCTGGATCGTCAAATTCTGGTTCGATGACAAATTCACCGAAATGAAAAGATTTTTTAAAATAACCCTTAATTTCGGGTTTGGCTATGAAACGATCTGGAAACAGGGCTTCCGTGTATGACGTGGGTTTGGATGAACCCGATAAATGATTTTTTACGGTTGATGACTCTGCTGGAACGGTTTTTTTGTTTTTGGACCTGGTTACGACTGTAAACTCAGGTTCAATTGAATACGACGCAGGCGTCATGAGGGTTGCAATCGAAGATTGCTTTGAACCAGCCGAGGGCTGGGTTGCCGCAGTAGGCGGCTTGTGTAAGGGTAGTTTACCCTTGGCGCTTCTGCGTTCGGACATGCGAAGAATGAGAGGGAGGTTTTGAGAGAAACTCTCGAGATAGATAATCTGCAAGAGAGTTATCGGTGCCTTTTATAGGCACAACCTCAAAGTTGAAGCACGATAGTATTGCTTGCCAGCGTGCAAAAATTTGTTTGGATACCAGATTTTTTACGTCTTTTTCTAAAATGAATTTAGACGCTCTGGAATCTGTTTTGATTAAAAACTTTTGGTTAATTAAGTCACCTTGAAACTTTTGTACACACTGTACAATAGCTAAGATTTCTTTTTTAACCGTTGAGTAATTTTTTTGTGCATCATTCCAGATGCCAGAGTGGAATCGCACTATAGATTCCCTCTTATGAACACACTGTTTTAGGATTCCTCCATATTCGATATCGGATGCGTCAGTTTCCACTATGAACGATGCTCCTTCGTCGATAAGACTTAAGCATGAGATTGATTTGACTATGGCCTTTATTTTTTGGACGGTAGCGGTGTGCTCATCCGACCAAGGCTTAGGATTCTTTTTTAGTCTCTCAAAAAGCGATTTGCAAATGGGCCTGACATCTTTGAGGAAATCAGACACGTAATTGAGGCAACCCAAAAATTGTTGGAGTTGGGTTTTATCAGTGATTTGGTCCGAAAAATTCGTTGCGAATTCAATGGACCTTTGGATGGGCTTTATGAGGCCCAAATTAATATCAAATCCTAGGAACCGGATTTGGGTTTGAAAAAGTTTCATTTTTGGGGCTGAAAGAACAAGCCCATTTCGTTTGATAATATGATAAAACGTTTGAAGATGTTTGAAGTGTTGATCCACATTTTTAGAAAATATGAGGACGTCGTCGATGTAGACGATTGAAAAATCTAGATAGGTATTGAAAATATCGTTCATGATTTTTTAAAATTCTGACAGAGCGTTTTTTAGGCCGAAAGGCATAACGTTCCATTCATATTGTCTGAAAGGGACATTGAAAGCGGTTTTGTAATGATCTGGTTCGGCAATTTGGATTTGCCAGAAACCGAATTTGAGATCAAATTTTGAAAATAGCTTGGCTTTTGAAATTCTTTTGATTAAATCAGGACGGTTTGGGATTGGATATCGTATCCATTCCAAAACTTTGTTTAAGGGTTTGTAGTTGATTACCAGATGGGGGACACCTCGTTCCTTCTTGGCCTGGTTGTTGACATAGAAAGCCGCGCATGACCACGGGCTCTTGGATGGCCGGATGAGCTTTTTCTGCAAAAGATCATCAATTTCCTTCTTGCAAAATGCAAGAAGATTAGTATTCATTTGAATAGGGCGGGATTTCGTTGGAATGCTTGTTTCCTTGAAATCTTTGGCATAGGGAAGTGAAACGACTTGTCGTTTTCGTTCCCAAAAAGCATTTGGAATATCAGAACACAAATCGTGTTCCAATTTATTTTTGAATTGATTAATTTGAAATAAGAGTTTTTTATCCTTGATTTGATCATCAATTTTCTTAAATGAAATTTCTTCTTTTAAGAAATTGATTTGATTTTCTTTGTGTTTGACAATGTCGACATTATGTGTAGACATTGGGCGAATGAATTCGAATAGAATATCGGTATTCATGACCCTTGTTTGTAAACCTTTTTCGGTTATCTTGAAAGGGTATAATTGAGTAAGGAAAGGTGTACCTAATATGATTTCCATATTTAGGGATCTGACCAAAATAAATGTAATCACAAAGCATAGTCCATCTTTGCAGATGTGGGCTTGTGAAAGTTTGTGGTCAATACGGAGTGGGGTATGATTCGCACTTCGTAGTTTGATACTTGTTTTTTCGAAATATTTTGAAGGGACTATTCCTTCAAGAATGCAATTTTGATCTGCACCTGAATCTAACAGTGCTATGAGTGTAATTTTGAAATCTTGAATTTGAAGGGTAACAAGAGTGTACCATTTTTGAAATCGGATGGAACGAATTTTGCCAATGAAAGACTGTTGGTCGTCCAGGATTTCATTTTCGGTTTGATTACTGGTTTGAGGGTCGGTCTTGAGTTTGACGACCTCGACCCATAATTTGGAGATGTGATCTAGCATATCTCCTTTGACGGATGTTATATTGGAAGCGAATTCTGTTTTGAGTTGTTGTACTTCCTTTTTCAGAGTATTAACCTCTTGTTGAAGATCGGCGGTTGTGACCGTGGTTTGTTTTGATGGGAAGCGGTTTATGACATCCATAAACTCATAGGGCTTGAAAGAATCATCAAATGGGTTGATGGTTTTTCCTTTGAAAGATGTTAAAGCTTCGGTGGAAGCGAGAATTGAATTTTGAAGATCTGTTAGTATCTTCTTTTGTAGGTCTGGATCGTTAACTTTGTCGACTAAGTCGAGCAGTGTTTGTTGATCCATGGTAAGGACGTTGATACAGTTGCCGCCACACGCGCGGATACCGTCTTCATCGTCTGTTGCATCATGATAGAAATCGCTTTCGTCATCCAAGTAGTCGATGACTTCGTCGATTTCGTTATCATTTTGGTCGACTTCGCTTTCGGAGTCGGATAAGACCATATTCAAGATTTTGTTTTTGAGCTCGTCGTCAATGTCAAGCTCATTAATCTTGCCGGTCATCGAACATTTGTTAGCAAAGTGGCCTGAGCGTTTGCATTTGTAGCAAACTCGCCGTTTGTTAGCCAAAAATTGTTTGCGGCTATTGAAGTTTCGTTGATAACGAGGTTGATATGATCGTCCTTCATAACGACGGTTATTGTTACGGGTAGGTTTGTGACGGTAATGTTTTTCGTCTGGAGGGTTGACGCGGTTTACACCGTATTGTTCACAGAAGTTGCCCAAGGCTTGACGTTGTCCGTAATTACTATTGAAGCCTCTGTGGAGCTTCAATTCGCCGCAAAGCTTAATGCCTTCTTGAATAATGAAGGAGCTAATGTCTCCATAGGTTAATAACTCCCAAGGAATGGTGCACTTGCACGAGCACGAAGACCTTCGTCGACTCGTTGAGCAAAATAGCGAGGTAGTCCTTGGATATACTTTTGTTTCCAAATAATGGAAGAACAATCTGTTCTGATCATTACTTTGGACATGAACATGTCCTTATACCATCTAAAATGTCCCATAGTTGGGCATCTTAGGTGTAGGAGAAGGGTGGCCGAACGATCTTGATAAAGGGCGGGATCGCCGATGAAATGTTTGGTCATGGTATAGAGAAGGGTGTTGGCGGCATCTTGGTGCGCCACATCGGTCTCGACACCATTTTGGACTTCGCAGACAATTGCCACGTGATTTAGGATGGATAGTCGTCCTGCCTCGTCAAGGCATTTGTCCCACCAATCCTTGAGCATGCCTGTAAAGCCGGTGACCAAAAGTTTGGCGATATTATGATCTGAATGTTTTTTGAGCTTGTAGGCATTACAAGCGATAAGCATTTCATTGATGATGTTCATGATAAGATAATCTAAAATGCCATGATATTCCATTCATTTATTTGAGAACCGTCGTATGCCGAGGCAGTCATTTGAGTCTTTTCCTCGAACATGACGTCGGGGAACGAAGGGCGAGGATACCAGAAACGCTGCATGCGGATGTCGGTTCCGTTATTAGGTAATTTGTTGTCATCATGGCGGATGGGGGCTACTCCAAGTTCGTTTTGGAATTTTTGCATTTCCTCCATCGTAGGTTTGTCTATGACGTTGATTGATTTGGAAGGTGTTGAGGGGGCGGAAGGTGTTTGTGTGGTGGCTGGAGCAGGTTGCTTGGGTGTAATTGTTAATTCACCAAGCATTTTTTGAATCTGGTCAAGAGCATCCTTATCGGATGTTAACTTGAGTCTCTGGCCATTGACTACAAACTCATTCCCATTCGACTCGTTCTTGATCCAAATTGCTCCTAGTTTTACCTACGTAAATCGGAATGGTCCAGACCATTAGGATCTAAGCTTTTTTTAAAACAAATGACTCATTCTTTGTAAGAACCCGCTCTAGAACAGCCCTAAACGTAGTTCTTACTCAACATGCATGAATTTAAAACCATTCAAATAGATGTAAAACATGAAAGGAACTTAAACATTTCAAAAGGGTAAACAGATCAAACATAAATATTATCCAAAAACAAGTTAAAGCCTTTGGCCAGAGATTTATTTAAAACATCCATAACATAAATTCTCCTAACAGGAACTCCATTCCCAAATACATGCTGAACAAAAGACCCAAATAAAATAACAGAGTAAAATTACCGAAAGACTCTCATGATCCATCAACTCCTCCTTTAGCCGTCTCGGCGCTATCCCAAGTTACCTAGTAGAAAACCACAGAAATAAAGGTGAGTATAGAGGCACTCAGTAAGAATCCCCAGCCGGGGTACAGTACGTAAGTCACATCATCAAGCATCCTAGCATACAAGCATTACAAACACATAAGCGGGCAATCTCACAACTAGTCCAACAACAATATTCTCGAACCTCGAGAGTCTCTAACTCTCGGCTAAGAGATCCAGCTCGGATTTTAGACAGGGTTATCAACATAACTCCCAAACCTCGAGAGTTCCTAATTCTCGGCTAAGAAGATCAGCTCGCTATGCTGATCCTGGACACTTGGGAGAGTACCCAAGTGTCTGGCTCTAAATTGAACGGAAGGGTGTACTGACACACTAGCCCGAGGGAGCTCTCCTCCCAACATCTAATGCATATGCGTGCACACCGCATGCTGCTGCAAACTAAATAAATGTAGACCTACACAAACTATGTCAGTCTAGGTATGCATGCCTAAGACTCGAAAAGATGTCCACTGATCCACAGTAGGTGAGAGGCCCTCGGCACCCTACTGTGGCAGCATGTTCACACTAACGCCTGAAGCTAAAGGTTGTCCCAAGGTAGGCTTTCACCAGGAAAGGACCCCACTCTAGCAGCCCACAACCCTAATTCTCAGCCCAACGATCCAAGCTTATAATGAAGCAAGAACCCTTGAATTAAGAGATTAACACCTCCTTATGGATTTGGGAACAACCAAGA
>JBBMKA010058413.1:0-17912 GCA_037833695.1 Sechiopsis laciniata
AGTATGTGAAGTAATGTGGATATGTCAACTCATGGCTGAATTAGGCTTTGATAACCCGACTCCGGTCAAATTATGGTATGATAATCAAGCGGCTATCCATATCGCATCAAATCCTGTGTTTCATGAGCGGACTAAGCATATTGAAATTGATTGTCATTTTGTTCGTGAGAAAATACAATAAAGGTTGATATCTACTGCGTACGTGAAGACAAAAGACCAGTTAGGAGACATTTTTATGAAAGCATGAAATGGAGTGCGAGTGGATTATCTTTGTAAGAAGCTGGGCATGATTAACATATATGCTTCCACTTGAGGGGGAGTGTTAGAGGTTATTTAGTAGTTAGTTTTAAGTGTTGTCCTTTATAGTCTTTTCTCATATTAATACAACAGTCTTAATGCCTCAACAACACTGGTTGAAACTTGTACATTATCGAGAGTGGACATAAAGGCACGGTAAGATTCTAATAACTCTCGAGAATATCGAGTTATTGGCTAAGTATAAAAGTATTTCGCTGGAAATATCGCTACATCATAATTGAATTCGCTGATTTAGTTTGCTTTAGCATAACTATTTGGGCAAAATAAAATCCTATAGTTTTCTGTTTAGGATAATATTTTAGAGGTTTGTTGCAGCAAAAGTGCATGATACACCTCCAATTACTCGCGTGTACCATCGAAGGAAACGATAGTTAGGAATAAGTGGGTGTTTGGATATTGGCAGTTATGGTTGTAGGGAGCTAACAGTGAGTTAGCTCTATAAATACTTTTTGTACTTTTTCTTTTTAGGGCAGAGATTGTAATAGTGAATTGTAATACTTGGCATAGTATTCAATAAAAAGTGTGAAGAATTGTTACCACTTGTGTGATTTTCTCTTGCGTTATATCAATTTTGGTATCAAAGCATTCAAATTTTTTTTCCGTCTTTTCTTGTGAAGATCTTACAATTGAGAATGACGACGCGAATGGAAAGCCACGTAGAACAGGTTGAACAAAAGATCATCGAGATCCAGGGGATTATCAAAAAAGAATCATTCTTACAGCGAGACGCAATTCGTGAAGAAATCGATTTAGCCATGACGAGAAGGCTTCCCGATGCGATCGCTGTCAGAGTTCAACAAAAGATGAAACAACTGGAAATTGATAAAGGTACGTCTTCTTCGTTAATCAATAATTTGAAGACACCAATACCGATATCGGCAGTGCAAGGCGAGGAAAAAAATTAAACGAATCTGGAAAAAGTTTTTACCCCAGTCTTTGATCTTCGTTTACGAAAATTGGAAGTACCAGTTTTTTGGGGCATTCATCCTCAAGATTGGATCCAACAAGTTAAGCACTATTTTTCGATGATTGTTTATCCGAATCAGAAAAACTGGAATGAGCGTTCTTATGCCTTGAAGGAGTAGCACTGAAATGGTAAAATTGGGCTAATAATTGTAACCCTATTCCGAATTGGACAGAATTTCAAAATCAACTAATTCGGCGATTTTTACCTTCTGAAGTGGGATCTGTTCATGAAAGATTCTTCGCTCTAAAACAAGAAGGAACGGTGAAGGAATACAGAGCAACGTTTGAAGATCTGTCATCAACATTGACGCTAGACGATGAAATCCTAGAAGGAAAATTCATCGGGGGTTTGAAGGAAGACATCAAAATTGAATTAAGATTGGGCCCTGTAAATGGGCTGGTTGCGATAATGGAATACACGCAAAAGGTTGAGGCTAAACAGATCCATTTCAACTCAAAATCGAATTTGAGTACAAAGCCCAATGAACCTACGGGTCAAAAAAACTCAATTTACGGATCTAGATCTGCATGGCGTGTAATTTCAGTGAATCCGAATCGAAATTCCACAGAATTTCAGAGAGAAAGTAACGATTCGCCATTGCCGTTCAAGAAATTGACAAAAACAAAGATACGAAACCGAAAAGATAAGGGACAATGCTTTCGTTGTGAGGAGAAGTTCTTTCCCGGTCATCGCTGTAAAAAAAAGAAATGCAAGAAATCGAAATTGATGAAAAAAGACTAGTCGATGAACAAGAACCCATGATTGATCAAGAATAGTATGATCAAAAAGATAATCAGAATGAGGAAGAGATTGAAACAACCTTACAAACTATGATCGGCAATGGGAGTCCGAAAACATTGAAAATAAGAGGCCAAATCCTATAAGAAAATCTTGTTGTATTGATTGATAGTGGAGCTACACATAACTTCATCTCTCAAGAAATAGTGGAAAAATTGGAATTACTACTTAGCAAAACTGACGGCTATGGAGTTTTGTTGGGAAATGGAACTTCCATTAGAGGTACACATGTGTGTAAAGATGTTCCTCTCATTTTGGGTGATATCACAATTATTCAAGATTTCCTTCCAATGAGGCTCGGCAGTGCGGATGTAGTGCTTGGGATACAATAGTTAGCAACTCTCGGTGAGGTCAAAACAAATCATTATCGTTTGGAAATGAAATTTAAGCTGGAAAATCAGAAGTGTTGCTGAAAGGTGACCCTTCATTAGTGCGCAATCAGGTATCTCTCAAATCTCTAATTAAGACTTTGAAATTAGAGAATCAAGGATTTTTGGTAGAGCTAAACTTGTTATATCAAACTGCTAATATTGATACTACAAACCAAAATGTCCTTCCTCAAAATATCTCCAATCTGTTACTCAAACACAAGGAGATATTTGAACCAATAACTGAATTGCCACAAATTAGAGACTTTGACCATAAAATTGAACTGATCCCTGGAGCAGGAGCAGTGAATGTAAGACCGTATCAGTATCCTCAAATTCAAAAAGATGAAATCGAGAGTATGATTCGTGACATGTTATTGAATGGAACTATTAAACCAAGTGTTAGCCCCTATTCTAGTCCAGTGTTACTTGTTCGAAAAAAGGATGGTAGTTGGCGTTTATGTGTAGATTATCGCGCCTTAAATAAGGCAACCATTCCTATCATGTACCCTATTCCGGTTGTTGATGAGCTTCTTAACGAATTATGTGGGTCCAAATGGTTCTCCAAGATAGATCTAAAATCTGGTTATCATCAGATACGCTTACATCATGATGATGTTTCTAAAACGGCATTTAGAACACACATTGGCCATATGAATTCCTTGTCATGCCATTTGGACTGCAAAATGCACCATCCACATTTCAGGCATTGATGAATGATATACTGCGACCATTCTTAAGGAAATTTGCCTTGGTTTTCTTTGACGACATCTTGGTATATAGCCAAAGTTTGGAGGACCATGAGTCTCATCTAGAGATAATATTGTTTACCCTCCGAAATCATCATCTCCATGCGAATAAAAAGAAATGCAACTTTGTTGTTCCTAAGATCGAATATTTGGGGCATATTATATCTAAAGATGGAGTAGCGGCAAATGATTCAAAAATTGATGCCATCAAAAGATGGCCAAGTCGTAAAACCTTGAAGTAATTACGGGGTTTTTTAGGATTAACAGGGTACTACATAAAATTTGTTCAAAACTATGGTACTATTGCCTTCCCTCTTACGCAACAACTGCGAAAGGACTATTATCGTTGGGATGAAGAGGCAACAACAGCTTTTGAAACTTTGAAAGAATCTATGACAAAACTACCAGTATTAAGATTACCAGACTTCAACAAGACTTTTATTATAGAAGCAGATGCATCGGGTGTGGGAGTTGGAGCTGTCCTTATGCAAGAACAGAGACCAATTGCATATTTTAGTTATGCTCTGCCACCAATTCACAGGAGCAAGACAGTGTATGAACGAGAGCTTCTTGCAATTGTCATGGCAGTCCAAAAATAGAGACCCTATTTGCTTGGTCGACATTTTATGGTTAAAACAGATCAATGAAGCTTAAAGTTTATACTTGACCAAAGATTGATAGCTGGTGAATATCAAAAGTGGTTAACCAAATTAATTGGTTATGATTTTGAAATATTATACAAACCGAGAAGGGAAAATCGTGTAGCTGATGCCCTGTCTCACATTCTAGAAATTGAAAACACTGCCATGACATGGATGAAGGGAATCAATACAAAGTTCCTTATTCAACAGGAGGACGTCGATGGTGTGCTTAGTACAATCAAATCCAGACTGTTAACTGATGCTAAAGATCCTAAGGGATACTCGTTACAAAAGGGGTTATTATGCTTTAAAGGAAGAACTATATTACCACCAGACTCACCGACAATACAGTCGATCCTCGAGACGTTCCATTCATCTCCAGTGGCAGGTCACGAGGGTGTTTTACGAACCCTTCAAAGAATAAAACGAGAATTCTATTGGCAAGGAATGACTAGTACAATAAGAAACTTTGTGGGGGCATGTACGGTGTGCCAACAGGCAAAATACTTGGCTTTATCACCGGCTAGCCTCCTCCAGCCTTTACCAATACCAGAACGTATATGGGAGGATATAAGCATGGATTTTGTTACGGGCTTACCAAAGACTGATAGCTTTACCACAATTTTTGTGGTAGTGGATCGATTATCCAAATATGCACATTATATTCCATTACGCTCACCCTTTTCAGCAGCAACACTGGCTGAAATCTTTATCAAAGAAGTTGTTCGACTTCATGGAATACCGAGAAGCATTGTATCCGATCGGGACCCGGTGTTTACAAGCCTATTTTGAACACTTCTCTTTAAAGCTCATGGGACGAAACTCAAATTTAGCACAGCATATCATCCACAAACGGATGGTCAAACGGAGGTGGTCAATCGTGGTATGGAAACTTATCTACGATGCTATATGATGAATTGTCCGCGTTCGTGTGTTCGTTGGTTAACATGGGCTGAGTTTAGTTACAACACTGTGTTCCATTCGGGATTGAAGATGTCCCCATTTGAAGTTGTGTATGGACGAGCCCCACCTGCACTGTTGGCACATGAGGGCCGCGGAGCAGCTGTGGCAACGGTTGATCAATCATTGATCGAGAGGGACATCCAGTTATAAAAAATAAGGTATAATCTACAACAGGCACAACAGTTTATGCAAGAGGTGGCGAACGGGAAGCGGCATGAAGTGTCATACACAATTGGTGATTGGGTATACTTGCATTTGAAACCATACAGGCAAGGCACACTGTTCCAAAGTATTAATGCAAAGCTTTCACCACAATATGTGGGACCTTATCAAATTGAAAGCCTTGTCGGCAAAGTTGCGTACCGGCTACGACTGCCAACCAACGTCCGCATCCACCCCGTAATCCATGTATCCCAATTACGACCAGCAAAAGGTAACACCTTTTCAGTAATTCCATTCCCTACAACAATTGAAGAAGATTACTCATGGCTGTTAGAACCAGAGGCATTACTGGGAGTGCACCAAATGGCTACTACACCAAATAAGTTTGAAGTCCTAATTCGATGGAAGGGCACAACGGCAGTTGATGCATCATGGGAAGATATGGAGTGGATCGACAGCCAGTTTCCTTCTTTTCACTTGACGACAAGGTGAAACTTTGGGAGCCAGGTGTACCATCGAAGGAAACGATAGTTAGGAATAAGTGGGTGTTTGGACATTGGTAGTTATGGTTGTTAGGGGTAGTGAGTTAGCTCTATAAATACTTTTTGTACCCTTTCTTTTCAGGGCAAAGAATGTAATAGTAAGTTGTAATACTTGGCATAGTATTCAATAAAAAGTGTGAAGAATTGTTACCTCTTGTGTGATTTTCTCTTGCATTATACCAGTGCATGAATGTGTGAATTTCAAGTTTTAATTCTATAGACCTGATATTTCGATTTTGCTTCAGCATACCTAGGGAGCGAAATGCAGAATTGTTAAAAGCTTTGTTGGAGCGAAATGTGAAGTTGCTCAAAGTTCAGCTTAAGCGAAATGAAATCCAGCGGGATGGGCTCTTGAAAAAATATCTAAAGTGAAAGACGCATGTTAAAGATCCGAGAAAAGTTTTTTAAATCTCAACCGTCGCACGTGAGATCGTGGAGCAAAGGATATGCACATGAGATCGTGGAGCAGAACCTTGTCTGGAGCACATATAAATAGCAGCTTTTATCATTGTTGGAGGATCCACCATTTTCGAGGAGAACCTCCACTTTGTTGGAGAGCTCATCATCTAGCTTCTTTCTCGAACAAAATCCTTACCATAGCATTAGTTAGCTTAGGCGTTTTAGCTTCCATTTCCGGTTGTAATTAGTTTCGCTTTAGCAAAGTAGTTAGCCAGAGTTGTAGAGCTTGGCTAGAGCTGGGTTCAGAGTTGCTGTTTTTGTGATTCCGACCAGGATTCTTCTAAACTTTACTTCTTATTTTCTTGTATTTGCTTTACTTCAGCTTTAGCATAGTTTTTGTGAGAAAACATTCTTATTTGGTTTTCGAATGAAGATGAACTTTTGTTTTTACTTTTCTTTGAATTTATTTATCATCATGAGTAGCTAAGTCCATCATAGGAAGGAAGTAGGCGAGTAGGAGTATTTCGCTTAAGCAAAGAGGTAGCGAGATGTCGAACTATCAATGCATGCTATTTTAACTTATAATACATTTCGTCTGACAAACCAATTGTATTAACTCTGTTTCGCTTCGAGAGAATAGAAATAGAGCGAACTTGCATGTATAACATTAGGATTGCTAAGTTTTGCTTGTTAATTAAAGAACATTTAGAGATAAGGTTCGCCTAATGCTGATTGCTTAGTTAATTGTTGTTTGAGTTTGAGAGAACCAAACTAGAAGCTCGAGAGAGCCAAATTCTAGAGCTCGAGAGAGCCAAGAGTAATAAATCAGTAGTTCATTTCTTAGCCTAACGCCACTTCGCTCTAGCATAATACTCTGAAAAGTCCTAACCCCCTTCCGATGCTTTTAACCTGATTAAAGTTAGCTCATCATTCTTAGCATTTTTACTTGTCATTTGTGCCTTGCATTTATTTCGATTTAGCCAAGTAATTTCGCTCTAGCAAAGTTATTTCGCTTTAGCAAACTTTATTTCTGCAACTTAGTTTAGCTCAATCACAACAATTTTCCCCATTACCATAACTCTCTAATTTCGCTTGAGCATGATGTTAATAACTAATCCCTGTGGATATGACTTTTACTTTCATTAAAACTTGCGACAACATTGACCGCGTGCACTTGCGCTTCTTTGGGGAACTACCCACACACGCATTTCGCTGAGTTGAAGCTAATATTTCGCTTAGGCGAAATAATACATTGGCCACATCATCATCCTCCTTTAATTATTATTTTATATTACTGTGTGTCAGTTTCGTCCCAACAGATTCAGACAAGTTTGCATATGACACATAACTCCCTATAAGATGCATGGTGCAACTCCTAACCCCTCTTCGTACTACAATTGGCAAGTCCAGATCATCAACCCTAACTTCTATCGCATTATAAGTCTCATCGATAGATTGTTCACAATTTGGAACTGGCTCGGATTCTTGGAGAACTGGGTCCGTTCGGGGAACTACCTGCTTAACTTGTTGTTTGTTTCTCCTTGTATAGGTAAGGAGTTGGTTACTGACAACCGAAGACGAGGAAGGTTTGGAAAGAGGAGATACAGGGATAGAAGAGCAAGGCATGACAGTAAATAGCATCTAAGCTCGATGGTATGGATGTTGTTTCAAGGACAGACGACCACAACTGGCTGTCACTCACCATCTCCCCCTGACAGGCAAGTTTGGAGTAGTAGGGAAGTTGCTCACAGAATGTGACATCCATGGTGACATAGACCCACTTTGTCTTGGGGGAGTAGCACTTGTACCCCTTTTAAGTTGGGGAGTACCCTAAGAAGATGCATTTATGAGCCTGAGGATCCAACTTGCTACGATGTTGTGAATGAATATGAACAAAGGCACTACACCCAAATACTTTAGGAGCTAAGTCAAGAGACGGAAGACGGAGGTGAGGGAAAGATTGGAGAAAGACTTGGCGTGGACTAGAAAACTGAAGGACTCGAGAAGGCATATGGTTGATAAGATAGGTGGCCGTTAGGATAACGTCACCCCAATAGTATTTAGGGACATGAGCAAAGAACATGAGGCAGCGAAGATTGAAAAGAGGCTGCACAATTGGGGTCCTACCAGTATTTCGAAAGGGGGTCATCTCACCCTTATAAATGCCACACTCAGTAATCTCCCGGTATACTACCTATCTTTGTTTAAGGCGCTGACTAAAGTCGTTCAACTTATTGAAACTTCATATAGAAATTACCTGAGGAGAGGAAATAAGGGTAGTGCTGCTAGTCACCTTGTCAGATGGAACACCCTTAAAAAACCTCTTGATCACGGAGGTCTTGGTATCCCAGACATTAAAATTAAAAATGATGCGTTGCTTGCTAGATGGACGTGGAGATTTGCTAAGGAGAAATCTGCCCTATGAAGGGTTATTATTCAGAAGAAATTTGGATCCTCTTTTAGCCATTGCCTCCCCGGCAATAGGAATCTTCACTTTTCCAAAGGGCCTTGGAAATCTATCTAGAAGGCCAGAAATCTAATTAACAATAATATCGCTTACAAAGTTGGGAATGGAAATTCTACGCTGTTTTGGGAAGATTCTTGGCTGATACCTAATACTCTTAAAGAGGCATTTCCTTTGTTGCATCATTTGTCTTTAAAAAAGAGGCATCCTATTGCTGATTTTTGGTCTCAATCTGATAGATGCTGGGATTTATCTTTGAGAAGGCACCTCACGGAATCTAAGATTACTAAGTGGGCTGATCTATCAACCAAGTTGAAGGGTTTTTCGTTTACTAATCATGGGGATGAATGGATTTGGGGTTTGGACAACACGGGTTCTTTCTCCACCAAATCCCTTGTTAATCATATCAAAGTTGTGGCTTCATCGATCTCAGGTGATATTAGCAGGTTTTACTTGAAGCTGTGGAAACGTTACCGACCTAAAAAAGTCAAGTTTCTGGTTTGGAAAATCAGCCATAGAGCGATCAACACGAATGAGGTTTTGCAAAAGAAGCTCCTTGGTTTCTCTCTATCTTTGAGTTGCTGCAGCCTCTATTTTAAAGGAGATGACTCACAAGATCATATTTTCAACCACTATTCATGGTCTGACTCTTTTTGGAACTATCTATTTGATTCTTTTGGATGGTCTTGTGTGCGACCAAGGGATCTTAATACTCTCCTTTGCTGCATTTTGGATGGCCTTTCAAAGACACGAAAGAAACTCTTTGGGTTAATCTTGTTTATACTTTCTTTTGGAAGTGGTGGGGTGAAAGAAATAATCATATCTTCAATGACACATCTAAGTCTTTCAACTCTCTCTTAGAGGACACTACACATACTGGAATTTTTTGGAGTCATAGGCTTCCTCCCTTTTGTAACTGACCTTACTTTCTTATTTGCACATTGGCAACAACTTTTGTAATGACTTTATTTTCATTGATCTATGAAAAGTATTGTTTCTCATCAAAAAAACAACGATTCTTTCTTTCAGCTACCTATTTTATTGAGGGGTTTCAACACAAGAGTTGATATAGAGAATTCCCTCTGTTGACAAGTAGGCTCCCAGATGCGAACTGAAGAATTCCTTCGCATTGTCAGTTTTGAGGACACGGATTTTAGTTTGGTATTGTGTCTGAATCATGGTATTGAAGTATTTGAAGTGTGAGTATACTTCAGACTTTTCTTTCATAAGGAAGATCCACGTAATACGTGTGTGATCATCGATGAAGGACACAAACCAACATTATTGATACTACGAGACACTTGATTGCTAGAAATAAAAGATGATAAAAACGAAGACTTGTCGCTGATTGTCAGTAACTCTTGATCATAGTTGAGGAAGTAGAGCCCCAAATAGACTTCAGCACTGCCAATCGTCCTCCCTGATTCTGAATCCTGAAACACACATGAATTTTGATAGAATTTAGCTACACAGTTCAAGTTTCATGTCAATTTATTGATTTAAAGGAGATTACAATCCAAGTCTGGCACATGAAGAACAGAATTTAGAGATAGGTTATGAGTGATACGAATGGAATCTGTCCCTGCTATTTTTTAGTTCGATCCATCTGCAATTTTTATGGAAGCGCTGGATGAGTCTGGTTGATACTGATAGAATAACGACATATGTTCTGTCATATGATCTGATACTCCAGTATCGATGATCCAGGATTGAGTTCCTCCTCTGTTAGCAGTTAGGGAATTGGTGTGACTTTCTGAGCAACTAAGCCATTTTCCTGAAGTGTGTTGCCTATGATTTTTTGACGCATCAATCTGCTCTTTACTAAATGTAGATGCTTCTGCACTGGCACGATCATTACGATTTCTAGGTTTCCAATCAGCTGGCTTTCCATGAATTTTCCACCAAGTTTCTTTCACATGGCCTAGCTTTCTACAATAGTCACACCAGAGCCTCTCTCGCCTTTGCTTATTTTCTCCTGTGTTTTCTGTTAGATTATAATTCCTAGACACGAGTGCAGTTGCTTCTAAGGTTGGGACTGATTCTGATCTACCCATCATAACATTTTTCCGAGTTTCTTCTCGTCGTACTTCTGAGAAGGCTTCACGGAGGGATGACAGTGGTTTGACTCCCAAAATTCGCCCCCGAACTTCATCCAGGTTATTGTTCAGACCAAAGAGAAACTTAAATGTCCTCTTTTGTTCCACAATTTTTGTAAATTGTGCATTATCATTGGGACACTTCCATGTATGTAGTTCAAACAGGTCCAATTGTTGCCAATGATGGGGGAGATTGTTAAAGTACTCGGTAACCGACTGGTCTCCTTGACGAAGATCATGGAGAATAGACTCAATTTGAAACAATTATGAGGTATTTTCTTTACTCAAGTATGTTTCTTTGGCTGCTTCCCAAATATGATAAGCCATGTTGTATAAGAGGAAGTTCTCTCCTATCTCAGTGGTCATAGAGTTAATTAACCATGACATTACCAAGTTATTGTCTATTTTCCATTGTTTGAAGTCTGGGTCACCTACTTTTGATTGTTCCTTATCTTTAGATAGGTAATCATCTTTACCCTTTCCACATATAAACATGTGAACCACTTGAGACCATTGGACATAATTGTGGTCATTTAATTTATGACCAGTAATATAAGTCGACGATGAACCATAACCTCCTAGTGTGTGATCGCCAAATTTAGATGAAGCCATAACACAATAATAATCTAACCGAACAACAAAGAAAAACTACTAATGTGTTTGTTGCAAATTAGGCCACAGCAAAATCAAAATCATATTACCTGACTGTGCTCGCCAAATTAGAATAATAAAAAAACAGATGATAAGGATGATACCAACTGTGCAGATGAAGCTTGCAAGAGAAATAGAGGAGCTGACGATACTAAAATTGAAGCAGATCAGAAAGTCAGAACTTTACGTGAGAACAGATGTTGCCGCTCGTGATTGGAGATGATTGGGTTTTTTACAGAAGCAGAGAACTCGATCGTGAAAGATCGATCGGGTTTTGAAGGATCAATCATGATCTGAAGAGGCTCGCTGATTTGGTGATCGAATTTGAAGGATCGATCGGATTAGAGAGATCGATCGGGTTTTTTTTTTATATATATGGAATAGATCGATCGGATTTGGTGAGATCGATTGGATTTGGAGAGAGAGAGAGAGATCAAGGTGAGATCGATCAAGATGATGCCGGAGGCTCGCTGATTCGGTTTGGTTGGCGAGAAAATTTTGAAAAATAAAGGAGCTTGATCGATCGATTGGTGAAGGAATTTAATCAGAAGAGAAACTGAATCTTTGGCTCTGATACCATGAAGAAACTCTGATTTTTTATTTTATTCCATTCTAATTGTGCGTATAAATACAAACCTAACGAAATCAAAATACAAGATCTTTTCTATAAAATCTCACCTTACTAACAAGCTTATGAAAGAATCAAATGAAATAATTAACAAATTACTAAACTAACCCTAACTTTCAACACAGCTTGAAATTTTTTGGTGCCTTATTTCTTCCTCATTGTTGTGCCATGCTTGGGCATCTCAGGCTTATTGTCGTTGGTTTGGCCTTTTGTTGTACTTGTTCCTTTTTGTTTCTCTTGCCTTGGATTGGCCTTTTGTTTTTGTTTCCTTTCTTATCTCACTCTTTTTTAGGCTTGTATTTGTATTTGAAACTTCTGCTTCTTTTCATTCTATTAATGAAAGTATTTTGTTTCTTGTTTCAAAAAAAAAAACAAAGGAATAACAACAATAAATAAATAAATAAAATAACTCTTGTCGGGCATTCTCATCGTCAAAAATGCCTAAACACCCATTATTCAACTAAAAAAGAAAGAATCAATATTGGTCTCCAAAAAAAAAAAATCAATATTGATATAAATAAATAAATAAAAGAACCTACAAAACTGTACCTGCCAAGTACCCATATTAAACTTCCCATTTGTAATTGGAATCCTACAAAAGAATAACCACAAATGAGAAAAGCAAACCAACTGGGCTTTTAATCAAGAAACTATGCAGAATAACCCACGTGAGTGCACAGCCAAACATGGATGATTTAATGTGTGCTGGCATGTCATCCGGGCCTGCATAATAAATATATAAAATAAAGTTCAAAAAATAAATATATAAAATAATATTTATATATATAAAGGACTGGTGGAAAGGACTGTAGGGTATGATGAACAAGAAAAATTTGTCAATATTCTCCTGACCATTTCAACACCTTCGTTGTAGAAAACAAGAGAGTAAATCTTAGAAGTAAAAGGACTCCCACCGCCTCCCCCATATTTATTATGCATCTGCTCTGTGATGCTAGCAGTTGCATTCTTTTTTAAAATTAAAATCTATAAGTATGCAACAAAAGAGTTTTTGTGGTATAGAATATGTTTTGATAGTTATTTAATCAGTATAAGATCAATAATTTCCCGGAAGTATGTTATTTAATGAGAAAATAGTCGAATTGGTTTTCCCATAGTTTTAGTTTTTCTAAGATTCTAAATTCGTTAATTTGGGTTAAAGAATTTGCAAGGATACAACCTTAAAATTGAGTATTCTTGCTGTAAAAAGTAATTACAAACTCCTATATAGTCTCAAGTTTGATTTAAGAGGAAAGCAGAGAAGAGAGCTCAAAGATAATTAGGGCAAAATATTCAAAGTTTGATTTAAGAGGAAAGCAGAGAAGAGAACTCAAGGATAATTAGAGCAAAATATTCACACTTGATTGAATGAATAAAATTGAAAAAAGAGGTACAATATTTAACAAGAGGGTCGTTGAAGGCCAAGGCCAATTGGCCCGCCAAAATACAACGAGTGGATTTCCAGAATAACAAACAACCGCAGAAGAATACGATGCCATTAGAGATAAGGAAAAGAGAAGCAAGAATTACAATAACACCGCTAAGGATAAACGACGTCGTGAGGCTCATTTTTCTTGATATCCCCCTTTAAACAAGAGGGATCCCCTCTGAGCTGGAAAAACACCGAGTTTGCACCTTCTTTCCTGAAATCAAAGCTCCAAGAGAGGTTTCTTGAGACCATCTGCATGCTGATTTTCTAATGACACATATCGAACAACGAGTTGCTTGGCTAAAATTTTGTCCCAGACAAAGTGAAGATCGATCTCAATGTGCTTTCTTCATTGGTGAAAAACAGGGTTGGCAACAAGAGACAGGACACCGGTGTTATCACACCATAACACAGGAGCCTTGACCAGACAAATGCATAATTCACGAACCAGAGATTGAACTAACGTAATGTCAGCAACAGCATGAGCCAATGCACGGTACTCTAACTCAATGCTAGAGCGTGCAACCACTTGTAGTTTCTTAGAGCTCCAATAAACCAACGAGCTGCCAAGAAATAGGCAATGAGCAGCAATGGATTTAAGGTCACCTACCCCACATGCCCAGTCAGCCTCACTAAAGGCAGTTATAGAGAACGAGCAGGATCGGGAGAGAAAGAGCCCGTGATGCAGTGTGTTGTTTAGATAACGAAGCACACGTTTGGCAGACCAGTGTGTCGACCGTGGTGATTGCGAAAATTGGCTTAGTTTATTGACAATGTAGGAGATGTTCGGCCTCGTGTGCGAGAGATACTAAAGGGCCTCCAACAAACTTCTATACATAGTCAAATTGGGCAAGGGATCACCATCCAGCAAAGACAAATGTATACTGGCAGCTGCTGGCGTGGGACTCGGGCGAAGATTAGTAAGCTGCAGCCGATCCAATAGATCGAGGATGTACTTGGTTTGAGTTAAATACATGTCAGGCGATGTGCGTTGCACTTCAACGCCTAAGTAGTAGGACAGATTGCCCATATCCTTTAGAGTGAATGTGCAATTAAGTTTCATAATAAACCGAGCAATGGCTTGCACAGAATTTTCAGTAACAACAATGCCATCTACGTAGATGAGAAGAAATAGAGTGATGCCACCCTTACTGACAAAAAACAGGGAACTATCAAACTTTGAGTTAGTGAAGTCGATCAAACCAGGTTCGAAGAGCTTGGCAAAGCCTTCTGCAAGTGACAGACAAACGACGGATTGGATGAGTCAACAAAACACTCTGGTTGAGCCATGAAAACATCCTCAGCAAGCTTACCATTGAAGAACGCGTTATTAACGTCGATTTGCTGAACAATCCAATTCATATTGACAACAGTAAGAGCAAGGACAATTCGTATTGTAGGAGCTTTCACCATAGGGCTAAAAGTCTCATGGAAGTCAACTCCAAGTCATTGATGGAACTCTTTGGCAACCAGCCATGCCTTGCATCTATTAAAGGAACCGTCGGCTTTCGTTTTGACATGGAAGACCCACTTGCACCCAACGAGATTCATATTCGAATTGGCAGGGACAAGGTTCCATGTCCCATTCTTGTGAAGTGCAGACAACTCAGCTTCCATGGCCTGACGCCAGGCAAGAGACAAAAATGCATGTTTCGTCGAGCGGGGTTCAACCTCTCTAGGGACCGAACTAGTATGAGCTGCATAGGCTCACTGTTTAAGATTGGAAATCCCTGCCTTACCACGAGTAACCATGGGATGAGTAGGAAGAGCAGCAGGGGCTAGGGGTGAAAAAAAAATCCAAAAATCGACCAAACTGAACCGAACCGAACCAATCCATTGGTTTGGTTCAATTCTTATGAAGTAAATTGGACTTTCTGGTTTTAAAATGTAGAAAACCGAATATAATTGGCTCGGTTTGATTTAGTATAGAAAAAATCAATAAAAATCGAACCGAACCGACAATGTAAATTACAAATTTAAAAGCCCTAATTTTCTGCATTCTCCAGATTCATTTGAAAGTATCTGGCGCCGCTCCTTCTATTTTCAATCGACATCACGACTTTCCATCGTCGCTTTCCATCACCGAATCTGCTACACAGGTTTCATCCACTTCTTTCGTTTCACTATTTTTCTTATTTTGGGATCTCGACCTAGATTTATTTGAGCCAATCGTTCAATTTTGATTTGGTTTTTGTGTTTTACACAATCGGAAACAAGGGAGGAAGGGGGTTATAATATAGGGTTTTCTCAATTTCGTAAGGAGGGGGAATGTTATGGGTTAGAGTGGTGAAAGCTCTAATGTTGCAGGTGAGGTCAGAGAAGATGGAAATAGAAATAAATGGAAAAAATATATACAGAGAACTTAAGAAAAATAAAAGAGGAGAATAAGAGGTCTGCCATCTTAATAGAAATCAAAATGTTAATTCTTAACACTAGTTAAATATCTGATAATTTGTTTTGAACAATTCAACAAACCTTGCCCATTCATTTATTGAGTGTCCTATTGACAATGCCTGGTAATCAAAATGTTAGGTTTAAATATAAGTAGTTTAGTTTGGATGTTTGATATTTGTTTAATTTTTATAAATGTAAACTATAAATACTACTTTTATTCATCCATTTTCTTGTTTTGTTAGTACTTTTCCTTATTTTTTAAATTTGGCTAGAAAATCAATAGTTATGAAACATGGTCTAAACATTTACGTTTATGTATGTTTGATCCCCAGACATTTAGTAGCGTAATGAATAACTATTTTTTCCTTTCAGTTTATCTTCTGTTTACTACCTAGCTAAACCAACATACAAACCAAACCAATATGTTGTTACTTTGGCATGTATTTGGATATTTTTTTTAGTATTTTCAAGAAGTTGGAGTCTTATTTATGAATTTAATTGATCATTGTCTTTTTGTTTATTAAATTATAGATGGAGTCTCAAGTTCAACCTTCTGTTGGCATTGAGGAAGATGTTGTTGCTGGTTTGCCTTCATCTAAAAATATTGCAATGGAGGCTATCATATGACCTAGATGTTGTTGTTTCACAATCTAAGTATTTTCTCAACCTATGATATGTCTTGCTTTTAGGTCAGAACTATTTATACATCTTAAGTTGGTTAATACTTTGCTGAATGTTTGCAAGTATTTGTGTTTTTAAGTATTTTTTAGAAATGTTGTTTTTTATATATTAAAAAAAAAATTGGACATTGGATCGGATCCATTTTTTGAAAACTGAAGATATTGGATCGGTTGTCGGTTTGCTACAAAACCGACAAAAACCGAACCGAGATCACCCCTAGCAGGGGCAACAGTAGTTTCTACAGCAGCAACAGGTGTATCATTGTCCAAGGGCGCAGGAACTAAGGCGTGTACTGCAATACCTTCACCAACAGGGTCAGCTTGATTGTTATCACACACCGGGGAGAAACCAAGAGATGCAGGCACGGCGGTTCACTCGGGGATGCTAAAGGCAGGGTTGTACCAGAGGACATGGGAGGAAGAGATTGTGGGAAGGATATAAAGGACACAGTAAACTCAGGAGCTACAGAGGAAGGTTATGTGTAACGGCCCAATTTTCCTTTACGGTTCTCCAGGCATGTTCTGATGCATTTTCGGTGGTTCAGTTGGGCCGTTAGGGCAGTTTGGACCTCCAGGGGCATTTTGGTAATTTGGCCCTCGGGGTAGTCTCATAATTAATCAGGGTTTCAAGATGGTTCTGTAATTTGCTAAGTTTGAGTTTACTTCGGTTTCAGGTTTCCAGGGTTGGAGTAGCTGTTGGAGAAGTTCGGAGCCTTTGTTGATTATTTGAGAAAAAGGAAGAAAAAGGGTGACTCCGCCAGGGCTCGAACCCTGTTGGTTGAGTTTGGGAAGGCTTGTTTAAAAAGAAGAGAAAATAAGAGAAAAAGGTGTCAAAGCTGGGACTCGAAGCCGGGTGGCCAGGGACACGTGTCAAATCCTACCCTTCCCTCTCATTTGGCCGAGACCTAGCCGCTCGCAACTTTGCGATTCATTCCCGAACTTTGCGATCTCCTTCTCCATTCTCTTCTCTTTGCCAAACACCATAGCCAAAGCTCCATCTCCAAGCTTCCTTCTCCCTTGCCGGATTCATCTTCATCCATTGCCGAAATCCTCAAGCTTCATCTTCTCCTTGCAGCAAGCCTAGCCGAAACCCTAGATCTCTCTTCCTCCATTGGTCGAGGCAACCAATCCGCAATCCCTCCCCTTGCCGAGAGACCTCCATTGCCGAAACCCCTTTGCCACACTCTTGTTCTTATTTGACCGAGCCGGTTGTTCTTGTTGTTGTTGCCCCTAGCCGAGAGAGCATCCCTAACCAAGAATCTCTCCTCAACCCCTTTGCCGAGATCACCCTTTGCAACACCTTGTTCTTGTTGTTGTTGACCCTAGCCGAGAGTACATCCTTGCTCTTGTTGCCCTACCCGAGAGCCTCCCACAACTCTTGTTCTTGTTTGACCTAGCCGAGAGCACCACCTCTTGCTCTTGCTCACCTTGCCGAGAGGAGCTTGCCAAGAACCAGCCTTGCCGCAAGCAAAACCCTAGCCGAGAGCACTCCTTGCATCAAGCCGAGCCAAGCAGCTGTCGAGACTTCATCCTGAGAGCCTTGCCGAGCCTTGTGTTGGCTTTGGGTAACCTTTCCCGAGCTCGTTGTTCTTATAGTTTAGCCATTTAGTTAGTTGAGATATTAATTGTACTTGTTGTTTATTTGTCTAGGGTTAGCTATCTGTTG
>JBBMKA010058424.1:0-17912 GCA_037833695.1 Sechiopsis laciniata
CAGAGGATCATTGATGGCCAGCTGAGTGATCCCAAGCTGAAGAGACTGTTTGAGAGAGTTCAGGCAGACGGAGATTTGGACTTTGTTGTAGCACCAGACGGAGGTTTGAGGTATAAAGGTCAGTTGTGTGTTCAAGCTAATGTTGGGTTGCGAGCCTAGTTGCTTACTGAGGCTCATAGCTCCTCGTTTACTTGGCACCTAGGAGGTACCAAGATGTATCAGGATCTCAAGCAGACATTCTGGTGGATGGGTATAAAGCGAGACATTGCAGAGTTTGTTAGTCGGTGTCTTACTTGTCAGCAAGTGAAGGCTCCCAGACAGAAATCGGTAAGTTTGTTACAACCGTTGAGTGTGCCCCAATGGAAGTGGGAAGAGATCTCAATGGATTTTATTTCTGGATTATCGAGGACGACGAGAGGGTTTACTCAGATCTTGGTTGTCGTGGATAGGCTGACCAATAGTGCACACTTCATCCCCGGTAGAGTTAACTATACCGTGGAGTAGAGGGCACAGCTATTTTTGGAGCAGATCATTCGGTACCATGGGGTGTCGGTGAGGATTGTTTAAGACCGTGACCCTCGGTTCACTTCCCACTTCTGGAGAGCGCTCTAGAAGGTTTTGGGGACCGAGTGCAGCTTCAGTACTGCTTTTCACCCTCAGACGAATGGTCAGATGGAGAGGGTGTACCTGATTCTCGAGGATATGTTGCGAGCCTGTGTTTTGGACTTTCCAGGCAGTTGGGATCAGTACTTATATCTGATGGAGTTCGCCTATAATAATAGCTATCAGTCGACGATTCAAATGGCTCCATTTGAGGCTTTGTATGGTAAACGGTGCAGATCTACAGTGTTCTGGAAAGAGGTTGGTGACAGACAGGTTTTGGGGCCCGTGCTGTTACAGATGCCTAACGACGCAGTGCAGAAGATCAGGGCTTGTATGTTGACCGCACAAAGTAGGCAAGAGAGTTACGCCGATGTTCGGCGTAGAGATTTAGAGTTTGAGGTTGGCCAACATGTATTTCTAAAAGTAGCACCGATACGTAGAGTTTTGAGGTTTGGTAAGCGGGGCAAGTTGAGTCCTAGGTTTGTAGGACCTTTTAAGGTCCTTGAGCAGATCGGTCCAGTGGCCTACCGTTTGGCCTTGCCCCCATCTTTAACAGCAGTACAGAGTGTCTTTCACGTCTCTATGTTAAGACAGTATGTGGCGGATCCTTCGCATATAGTTGACTTTGAGCCGTTTGAGCTGAACGAGGACTTGAGTTTCGAGGAAAAACCAGTGCAGATTCTAGCTTAGGATCGCAAGACACTGCGTATCCGGGAGATTAGTTTGGTCAAGGTTCAGTGGAGAAATCAGAGGGAAGAGGAAGCGACTTGGGAGTTAGAGGATGAGATGAGGACACATTAACCGGAGCTGTTCCAGTCTTAGGACTTTCGAGGACGAAAGTCTTAAAAGGAGGGAATATTGTAACGGCCCAGTTTTCCATTCCGGTTCTTCAGGTATGTTCTGTTGTATTTTCAGTTGTTCGGTTGGGCTGTTAGGGCAGTCTGGACCTTTAGGAGCATTTTGGTAATTTTGCCTTTAGAAGTAGTCTTGTAATTAACCAGGGTTTCAAGGCCGTTCTGTTGATTGCTAAGTTTGGGTTTTTACTTCAGTTTCAGGTTTTCAGGGCTAGTGTTGCTGTTTGAGAAGTTTGGAGCCTTTGTTGATTAAATGAGAAAAAGAATGAAAAAGGTGACTTCGCCAAGACTCGAAGCCTATTGATTAGAGTTTGGAGGGTTTGTTTAAAAGAAGAGAAAATAAGAGAAAAATGTGTCCTCACTGGGACTCAAAGACGGGTGGCCAGGGACACGTGTCACAACCTTATTATTTTCACCTCTTTTGGCCGAGACCTAAAACTAGCCGCACGCATCTTCTTCGTTTTTTTACGATTCTCTTCTTCTCCATCTTCTCCCTTTGTCGATTCCACTATAGCTAACCTCCATCTCCAAGCTCTCTTCTCCAATCGCCAAGCAAGCCTTTGTTCTTTTCTTACCGAGAACAAACCCTAATCCCCTTCTTCTCCTTTGGCCGAGACAACCACTCCACCTTGTTGTTTTACCGCAAACCCTCACCTTGTCCAGAGGTCTTCTTCTTTCTCAACTCCATTCCCGAAATCCCTTTGCAACATCTTATTGTTTTAAGTCGCCTTAGCTGAGAGAGAGAACACCTCCTTGTTCTTGTTGACCTAGCCGAGAACACTCCTCTTGTTCTTGATTGATCTAGCTGAGAACCACTTCATGTTCTTGTTGCCTTGCCGGGAGGAGCACTTGCCAAGAGCCATCCTTGCCGCAAAACCAAAACCCTAGCCGAGAAGCACCAAAACCCTAGCCGAGAAGCCTTGACACCATTGCAGCCAAGAAGCTTCCAACCTTGCCGCAAGCTAACCTAATCGAGAGCACTTCTTGCATCAAATCAAGCCTAGCTGCAAGCACCTTAGCAGCTTTGTTGTCCCAAGTTCTCCCTAGCCGAGCCAAGCAGCTGCCGAGACACTTTCCCTAGAGCCTTGTCGAGCCTTGTGTTGGCTTTGGGAAACTTTTTCGAGATGATTGTTCTTGTAGCTTAGCCATTTAGTTAGCTGTGTAATTAACTGTGCTTGGTATTTAATTGTTAGGGTTAGCTATCTGTCGATTCTACAGCTCAAGGAGCACTTTATACTTGTGTGTTTTTCTGCATACTTCTAGGTAAGGATTTCTTACTGGGGTTGTGTGGGACCTGCAAAATATTCACTGATTGCATTCTTGTTTACTTGTTTTACTGTTACTTGCATGTTTAGTGGATAGGAATTTCTATGCTGATCTGTTCTGCTAGCATGTTTGACGCTTATTTTCACATGTTAGTGCCATGCTAGGTTTGTTCTTCCAGCATGCTTGATTTCCTATTTTTAAGCTCGTAGTACCATGCTAGGGTTATTTGTTGTGAAGCATGTCTGTTGTTAAGAAACATGGTTGTGTAATCTTAGCTAGAATTGTTAGGTTGTCATCATCTAGAGGCTAAGAGTGGACCAACGTATGTGTCCCCACCGGTCGGGCTGTTAAGACAGATTCTTTACCCCGACAGCTGGATGTAGAGTAGCTACCACACCGGTAGAAGCCTAGTCTGTAGCCTGCTAGAGTGGAACCCTGCCAACAGTGTAAGCCTGCCTTGGCCGGTTCTTAGCTTCAGGCATCGGTGGTATTCAGGCTGCTACAGTCGAGTATCGAAGGTCTCGCACTATAGTAGATCAGTGACACAGCTTCTGAGTCTTTAGGCATGCGTACCTGGACTGGCGTAGTATGTCCCTAGGCCACCACATTTACCCAATTTACAGCAGCATGCGGTGTGCGAGCACACGCGTTAGGCGTCGGGCAGAGTGCTCCCTCAGGCTAATGTTCGTGAGTATACCCTTTCCTTTTCGAGTCTAGAGCTAGACTTTGGGTACTCTCCCAGATGTCCCAGGACCAGTTTAGAGAGCTGGTCAGGACCAGCTATTGAGAGGTCACTTGGCTGAGGGTATGAGACCTTCGAAGATATTTGTTTTGGGATCAGCTTTTGAGTTGATCATTTGGCCGAGGGTAAGAGACCTTCGAGGATATCTGTTGGGATCAGCTTTTGAGTTGATCATTTGGCCTAGGGTAAGAGACCTTCGAGGATATCTGTTGGGATCAGTTATTGAGCTGATCATTAGGCTAGAAGTAAGAGACTTCCGATGACTCAAGAGTTGTATTGACAACTCATTTAAGGGATTCTGTGTTGGTAACTGTTTGCATGTTTACTTGGATGCTAAATGATGCGTTGTTTCGTACTGTACCCTGGTTGGGGATTCTTATTGAGTGCCTTTGTACTCACCCTTATTTTATGTGGTTTTTCCACCAGGTAACTTGGGACAACACCAGGACGGCTAGAGGAGGAGCTGATTGACATCACTCTATTTTATGTTTATGTTTTATTGATTTGATTCAGCATGTAGTCAAACACGGAGTCCGTAGGATTTGCATATAGAACCTGATTGTGTATTTGAATGATTTGTATTTTGTTATTTCAAATTATACCCTGGCTGGGGTTGCTTTTAATGTTTTGAACAGGGATTGTTTTAAATGTTTGTAAACGGTTCCGTGAAATTTAATATTTGTTTTATGCAAGTCTCAAGCGTTTATTGATTTCCGTATCTCTTATGCATGCATGCTGAGTAAGGACTAGGTTTATGACCATTTTTGGGTCGGGTCCTTACAGTTGTTGTGTTTTGTCGCGAAGTGAGCGCTTGTAGAATTGAACCCTTAGTGTTCAGTTGTTGGTTGTGATTCTGGGGGAGTCAGTTGGTTACATCTCCGTGAGGGTTGGTTAGACCTCAGTCTTCTGTAAATGATTAGTCGTTGCACTCACATGTGTACCTGTGAGTAGCTTGTTCCCGCTGTGGGTGGTTATTGGAAACCATGTTAGAATTGATTCTTTTGGGAACGAGACAGTGCTTTGTTTTTGGAAAAGTTGGGGTTCCAATTCGAGGATACTACTCTGGAAAGTGCCCTTAGCTTGAGATTACGTACATATTCTGCTCGTTGTGGATTGTTTGTCTTTAGAGAAGAGCTGTTCATTAGGAACTTGACTTCGGATAGTAACAATCCTTGTTGTTGCGGTGTTAGAGCTCAGATGGGACTGAGCAAGGTGTGGATGCAAAGAAACTGTGCAGTTGTTGACTGGTGCTACTAAGAGTGTTGTTGAGATCCTTACCCTGGGTAAAGCTATGATGTGGCTGATGCTTTGAGTAGGAGGACGACACATTCTGCAGTGTTCTAATCTCTTGCCCTTTATCTAGAAAGTTGGAGCTAGCCAGTTCAGTCATGATACTGAAGAGGTTGATGCTTTATGGAGTTGGCTCTTAGACCGTCTATACGGCAGTGTATGTTTGAGGGTCGTCGTTAGGACCCTAAGCTAGTGGAGAATCAGAGATCCTTGCCAGAGCTCAGTTAGACCTAGGCGGTGAGTTTTCAATTACTCGGGTGGAGCCCTGTTGTCAGTTGCCAAGCTAGAGTTAGTTTCATGGTAATCTTTGAGTTCGTTTGGTGTTGAAACATTATCTAAGGTTTTGTTGTTAATGATTGTTGTTTTCAAGTGGAGATTGTCTTAAAAGCTCAGTGGTTGTTTATCACTTTTTGCTCGAACGTGATTGTTAAGCAGTGGCAGTGTTTCTTTTGTCCTCAAGAGAGCTGGAGTTTATGCCTGTTAAAACTCGAGTGTTTGTTGTTCTACCAACAGGTAGTGGACGGCTTATTTTAAGAGCTTTTATTGTCTCGCTAAAAGATGATTGACCATCTAAGGTTTGTAAGCTCTTCTGTTCCACCTGAGGTTTGTTGTGGCATCTGGTGTGTCTGTTCCAAGTCTTGACTTTTGAGGAAGCCTTGCTAGTTGTGTTGCACCTGGCCCTAATGGTTCGTTGTTTTGAGGATGGTGTTTTGGTAGCTTGTTTATGCTTGGTCATGATATTCCATGCATGATATTTATGGTTTGGGGTACTTTAAGCTTGAGTTTAAAGGAGGAAGCCATTTGTGTTAAGAATTGGATACATGAGTCTTTTCATTGACTTTGTGGCAAGAGTTTCCTTGTTGATTTTTGCTTAGAGTTACGTTTTAGCAATCGGGGTCCTTCTCAAGTTCTGTTTCTAGTTACTTACTAATGCGTCGATTGGTGATCTAGTTTTGAGCTAGGGACGAGTTGGTTGACATAGTGGTGATGTGTCAAGAGTTGCTTGGTAGAGTAGAGTTCTCGCAGTAGCTTGTTGGACGATCTGTTAAGTGACCACGGTTGTTGGCTTGAGTTGGTAAAGGATTATGACTGCAAGATCCTGTACCATCCAGTTAAGGCCAATGTTGTAGATGACGCCTTGAGTAGAGTTCTACAGCTTCGCTAAGTTCCCAGCCTCCATTGTGGAAAGAGTTTGAGCGAGCAGGTATAACAGTATTGAGAGAGCTTACTGCCAGGGTGGCCCAGTTGACTATTCAGCCTTGGATCAGACAGAGGATCATTGATGGCCAGCTGAGTGATCCCGAGTTGAGTAGATTGATTACCAAGGTTTAGGCAGACGGTGATTTTGATTTTGTGGTAGCACCAGATGGTGGTTTGAGGTTTAGAGGACGCCTTTGTGTGTCAGCAGACGCTGGACTGCAAGCTGAGTTGCTCACTAAGGCTCACAGTTTCCCATTTACTTGGCACCCAGGGGGTACCAAGATGTATCAGGATCTTAAGCAGACCTTCTGGTGGAGCAACATGAAAAGAGAAATTGCAGAGTTTGTTAGTCGGTGTCTCACTTGTCAGTAAGTGAAGGCTCCTAGACAAAAACCTGCAGGTTTGTTGCAGCCACTGAGCGTGCCTCAGTGGAAGTGGGAGGAGATCTCCATAGATTACATTTCTGGGTTGTCGAGGACACCGAGAGGGTTTACTCAGATCAGGGTTATTGTTGATCGTTTGACCAAGTGTACGCATTTCATTCCTGGTAGGATCATTTATACCGTGGAACAGTGGGCGAAGTTATTTCTAGAGCAGATCATTCAGTACCATGGGGTGCTGACGAAGATTGTTTCTAATCGAGATTCTCGCTTTACTTCTCGTTTCTAGAGGGCACTAGAAAGGTTCTAGTACCGCGTTTCACTTTCAGACAGATGGACAGACAGAGAGGGTGAATCAGATTCTTGAGGACATGTTACGAGCCTGTGTGTTAGATTTTTCAGACAGTTGGGACCAGTATCTGTATTTGATGGAGTTTGCCTACAATAACAGTTACCAAATGACGATTCAGATGGCTTTGTTTAAGGCCTTGTATGGTAAGCATTGCAGATCTCCAGTGTTCTGGGAAGTGTTGGTGACAGATGGGTTTTGGGTCTTGAGTTGTTACAGTTGACTAACGACGTAGTTCAGAAAATCAATGCTCATATGTTGAAAGCGCAGAGTAGACAGAAAAGCTACGCTAATGTTTGTCGTCGCGACTTAGAGTTCGAGGTGGGTCAGCATGTGTTTCTGGAAGTGGCACCGATGCATGGTGTTTTGAGGTTGGGTAAGCGTGGAAGTTGAGTCCCAGGTTTGTGGGCCCCTTTGAGATCTTGGAGCGGATTGGTCCAGTTGTTTACTGCTTGGCTTTGACCCAGTCTTTGATGGCAGTGCATAATGTTTTCATGTGTCGATGTTACGTCAATATGTGGCAGATCCGTCTCACATCTTTGATTATGAGCCATTAGAGCTGAATAAGGATTTGAGCTTTGAGGAGAAGCCTGTGCAGAATTCAACCCGGGAGCCCAAGACCTTACGTAACTAGGAGATCTGGTTAAGGTTCAGTGGCGTTGTCTGAAAGCAGAAGAAGCAACCTGGGAGTTGGAAGACGAAATGAGGACGAATTACTTGGAGTTGTTTCAGTCTTAGGAACTTTCGGGGACGAAAGTCATAAAAAGAGGGAGTATTGTAACGGCCCAAGTTTTCAACCCAGTTCCCCAGGGATGCTCGGTTGTTTATTCAGTTGTTCGGTTGAGCCGTTAGGGCAGTCCTAGCCTTCAGGGGTAATTTGGTAATTTACCTAGTTTCAAGTTCGTTCTCTCTTTTTACTGAGTTCAGGACTGCTTCGTTGTTTTAAGGGTTCAGGATCAGTTTCACAAGTTGAGGGCATGGATAGGTTTGGTTTTGGCTAAAAGAGATTAAAAGCAAAAAGGTTGGAAATAAGTTTCTAAAAGTGTCTTCGCTGGGACTCGAAGGCAGGATGGTTAAAAGAGGTTAAAGGAAAAAGGTTGGAAAAAAATAGGTTAAAAGTGTCTCAGCTAGAAGTCGGGATTGCTTAAGGATGGCTTGACACGTGGTAAGAAACATCCCTTTCCATTTACGATTCTTCTCCTCCTAACCGAATTTGTTCATCTTTGGAGAGAAATACATTCTCGATTCCCTTTTTCCTTCCATTGCCGAGACCACACCCCATCGCTGATCTCCCAACAACCAAGGCCTTCTCCTTTGCCGTTGATCAACTCCCCGAGCAGCCAAGCATCACCGATCGCAAACCCCCACATAGCCCTTCACGAGTAAATTGTCTTTGATGAGCTGCCTGATCGCACGCTCGGGATCCTTTATTCCCAATCTCCCATCGTGGCATGAAAATCCTCACCTCACCGTTCGCGATCGCAGCTAGCCACACCGCTGATCGATCATGTAGTCGTCCTAAGCCTCGCAGCCGCACAGTTTCGCATTTCGCCAACCCCGTTCGCCTGCTTCACCATACTGAGCTTCGCCGCAGCCACGCCTCGTCCACACGATTCGCGTCGCAGCCCATGCGCAAGCCCTGTTTGCCTTTGCCATGCCAGTCCACAGTTGCGAGCCCTAACTTGCCTTCACCGTGTCACTGCACAGCCTTGCTGCCGAGGCTCTTACCTTCTCGGTTTTGGGTATTTCCCTATTTTCGAGCTTTGTGTGTTTGGATGATGAGTTTATTGAACCGTTTAGATGTTAATTGATTGTTTTTATTATTATTACTTGCCTAGGTTGCTCTGTGTTGGTTCTGCAGCTCGAGGAGCATTATCTATTGTTATCTATTTCGGGTTTTTAGGTAAGGATTTCCTTGCCGGGCTTGTGTGGACCCTGCGCTTGCCATTGATAATTCCTTAGCTGTGTGTTACTGTTTTATTGACTTGTTAGTGGATAGGTTGAATGACTACAATTCTGTTGTTGAGCATGCTAGTGGACCAGGCTTCTGGATGTTGTGTTGTTGAATGAATTTGTTAGTGGATAGGCTTGCTTGTTTATTGCCTCTTCAATGTTCATGTTAGTGAATAGTCTCTTGCAGGTTTATTGATGCCTATGTGCCACTGGGTAGGATTTTATGACTTGTCTGATAGGACCTGACATGTAGTTTGATGTACCCCTGATTGTACTACTCTGTTTGTAGTGACTGCTTGTGTCTGTGATTGTGATATGCTGTATGTTATTGTGCAATGTTTTGATTCTGAACTCTGTTAGCTCTAGGGTGCTTCCTCTTAGCTAGATCCTGTTAGGTGGTCATCATCTAGAGGCTGAGAGTGGACCAACGTACATATCCCCACCGGTCGGGCTGTGAGGACAGATTTCTTACCCTGGTAGCCGGGTGTGGAGTAGCTACCACCCTGGTATAAGACTAGTTTGTGGCCTGTTAGAGTAGGGTCCTTTCCTTGGTGTAAGCCTGCCTTGGGGCGACCTTTAGCTTCAGGAGTTGGGTGTGATTCATGATACCACAGTATGGTGCCGAGGGCCTCTTGCCTTCTGTGGATCAGTGCTCACCTTTCCGAGTCATAGGCATGCTCACCTGGATCGGCATAGTTTGTATAGGCCTACATTTATCTAGTTTGCAAGAGCATACGGTGTGCGCGTATGTGCATTAGATGTCAGGAGGAGAGCTCCATCGGGCAAGTGTACCAGTATACCTTTCCTTTCAGTTTAGAGCTTGACGTTGGGTACTCTCGCAAGTGTCCAGAATCATCATAGTGAGCTGATAACCGTAGCCGAGAGTTAGAGACTCTCAAGATTCTGGGGGTTATATTGATAACTCATTTAGAGATCCATAATGGATCCTTAGCAGGGAGTTAGAGACTTTCGATGGTTTGAGAATACTGTGATTGTACTTGTGATGAGACTGCCTTTGTGTTGTTGTTTGCTTGTATGCTAGGATGCTAGATGATGTGACTTGTGTACTGTACCCCGGTTGGGGATTCTTACTGAGTGCCTTCGTACTCACTTTTATTTCTGTGGTTTTTCCATTGGGTAACTTGGGATAGCACCGGGACGGCTAGAGGAGGAGCTGCTTGATCATGTGCGTCCGCTGTTTATTTTTTTATGATATCTTTATTCAGCATGCTGGATAGTTGGTCATAAAGGATTTCATGTTTTAAACTTGTTTTGAATAACTCTGGCAAGAGGCTCAACTATGTCTTTATTTTATGAACTGTTCTGAATGATTAAACGACATTTGTTTTATTGGTTGGCTTAAAGTTTAATTTTGAACGTATTGAACCATGCATGTTGAGTAAGAACCGGCTTTAGGACTGTTTTAGAGTCGGGTTCTTACAATGATAAAATATAAATACTTATCATTTGCTATATTCTGACCGCGTATACTTGCACGTAAGCAATTCTGGTGTATGTTATTCGATGCGGTATAAATAATCTAATAATTAATTCTAAGTGTGAAACTAAGTTCTATGCTTGGAATCGCATTAATACGCAAGTATACGCAGCGAGTGATAAGTATTTATATTTATCGTCTCCACAGGGATTGAGGTTAAAACTAGTACTTCTATCTTGAGAGTCATGCAAATAGAGTAAAGAATGGATTTGAAGTTGGTTTTGTGGATGATGCTAACAGTAAGTAAATATGAATGCTAATGCAAACAAGAAGTAGACGTGAATGCAATGAGTAGTGTTGAGAAAACAGTTGCGAGAGATGCTAACAATGCGGAACTAGTTATCAAGCTTTTTGCTTCCCTAAGCTAAAAAGTAACTTCCGCACTTAATGATTTATGGTAGATCTAGCTTCTGCTGTAATCTCAATACTAACTTAGGGCGACGCAAGCGTTAGTAGGTTATTCCTAACACTTCGAATGGTGAAAAGCCTTTCACCCAATCCTAACGTAGCATACTGGATCATCCTGCGGCTCCTTCTTCCAAGCTCGCCGCAGGGTACATACGTGGTTAGCTAATCGATGCATGTGTATTAATTAAAAATGCAGCAGTGTAAAACATGATAACTTACACTCCTAACATGGTTCTACAAAAAAATCCTCATCGACAACTCCTATAACGCAACATAGCAATAAACATAAGTAGAAAGTTAAAATCAGCTAATTTTATTACTACTTCTAAATGTTCACAGCTATAGACTACTCCTAAGAAAAACAATAAAAAGTTGGAATTGTGTAGCTGTGAAGTGTACAGTCCCCTTGTCATCGACTTCGACCAACACCACCGACTGCTTCTCCTTAAGATTTGTGTTTAGCCAACCGACTAGCTCACCGAACTTCAGCTTTCCTCTTGCTATTTATAGAGATGAATTACTTGGTCAGTGTCCGGTTTCAAACAACACGGCCGAATTTCACTCAAGATAAGCTATAGCAATTATTCAACTCAAAATGTAAAAGTTCTTGAGCAAATATGTGCAAGTGTACACAGCCATTGTTGTAGTAAGTTTTACTCTCTCAAAGGTTATCTCCTCAGGGATTTGGTGTTAATTTTCAACTTCTTCCGATTAAGAATATGTGAGGGTGAAATAATGTTGTGAAGTGATTAACTAATGAATTTGCTAAATAAAAGGATGATATCAAATGCTTCAGCAATATTGCAGTAAAAGTAAAGTAAGGTAAATGAATTAAAACGGAATAAACAGTCAAGTTTAAATATCAAAATGAATTAGGTGTTTCAAAAGAAATTGCTTCAACATTATGATTTACTGGTAAGAAGTGAATTCCTGATTTACTCTTTCTCTGCTCTCTCTGTCTGTCTCTCTCTCTCTCGAGGTTACAGCATTAAATTATAACCAGAGTCAACAGCATTAGTGAAATCGTTATCTCTAACAGATCTCTAAATTGTAAGAAACTTAAACAAACCTAATGTGATCCTATGCAAGTCCATTCTATCGCGTTCTTCTCGAAATCAAAATAAAGCAAGTACGAACGGTTGATCAGATGAAACATACTTGGAATTAACACAGCATGGATACATAACTTAACATCTACCTACTCGATGCAACTGCAATTTCATTCCTACTTACCTAATTCTTCCGATTAGAAATTTAGCTACTCTTATTAACAATAAAAACAATAGCAAATGCAAAAATAGAGTAAACATTCATCATATAAACTCATAGAAATGCCAAATCAATTCACAATGGTTCAATAAATGTAGAATTCAAGTAAACAGAGATCAGAAAGCATAAAGAAGAGAAAGTCTGTTGCGATCTTCGAATCGATGATTACTTTAGAACTGAATCCTCTGCTCTGCTTCGCAATGCTCCTCAAATCAACAAAAACTCCTAATCCTAACTGAATTGGTAAAGGACTATGCACTTACAAGAAATAAAATGACTACGCTAGAACTTTAAAATGCTGGAAAGAAAAAATGCTCTCAAAATGAAAATTCAAAGGATTGAAAAAATGAGAAAAACTCTACTGAGTTCAAATGCGCTCCAGCTTAAATACTCGTCCCAATTGCTCCCGCCGAAATGATCAATGGCTAAGATTGAGATGCTCCAATATTGTAATCATCGCCCTTCACAGATGTACGACACATGTCCTTTCCAGAATAGTCACGCCATTTTCGTTTTCTTCAACTTAGCTTCCAAATAATGCTCCAGCTTAACAGCACCTTGCAGACTTGAATGTTATAGCAATTTAAGGTAATAAGAGTTTTGCATTTATCATCTTATTATTTCACACATTCATGCACCAATGCTACCAAATCCCTGGAAAACCTGTTCTACTTAGAAAACTATAAAACTTAACAAATTGCTGACGCATTCTAAATCTCAACCACAATTTCTCTTAATTCATCTTATCAAATCAAGGAATTTACTAAGAATATTCTTAATACTACAGTAATTACTCTCAATACTTGAGAGTTATCAGTCAACAAGTTTAAGTGAGCTGTAAAATCTTCATTAATGCAGGCTCTCTTGATTTTCGTCGAGATTTAATTGATTGACACCAACTTAATTGCTTGATTGATTCTTCATTTATTTCCTTGTTGGTGTGACCATTCTAACTTGTTGCATTATGGTTTAGCGCTTTCTTGCGCTGCTTGTCACCGTTCGCGCTGATTTGTCCTTCCCGTGCTTAAACTTTGCATTTCCTGCATTTGTGCATTGATTTAGCACAATTTATACAATATTTATGTTAAAACTGCAAAACTATTCTTCTAATGCTAATTCATGAATGGATGCGACTTCTAGTAGTTTTTAGCCCAATTATTCTCCCTTGAACATTAGAACAATGCAGAATGGAATAGCCTAAAATGTGCTCCAATTGAGAGTTATCACACCCCCAAACTTAAATCATTGCTTGTCCCAAGTAATGCATAGACTATCTATTAGTTATCCCTGTCCAACTAAATCGACATGCTCTTCTCAAGCTTAACTCTTGCAAGTCTCATTGCAGCTTATAAACTTAGCATCAAATATCTTTCATTTTTCAGTTTTCAAACCTTTCCAAAGAGTCAGGTTTTGCCTTAAAATTTTCCCTACCATGACTGACAGATCGTTCATTAACACAATTATTTTTTATTACCTAATCTATTGTACACAATCACTTCTACAACTAAGTTTGCCCAAAAAATTCTGTCAAGGCTGCTAATTAGGTTCCATGATCGTTCGAGGCTTATGCTTGTCGTATTCCTATCAGGCTATACTCATGTCCGCAATCCGTAGTTCTTAAAATATTTCATTTGAGCATAAAACGTCCCATTTAAGCAATGGAAAGTTTTAACTTGCGCTAATAGTGGATGGAGTAGTGGAAATCCTATGGCTTATCGCACTTAATGCCTTAATCTTTTGCTCAATATGTTTTGATCTTTATTTTTCTTACTCAGTATTTCTCCTTTTTTTATTTATTATTGATTTTTTTATTTTTTACTGAGCAAATCACTCATCGGGCATCCCTCACCCCCAAACTTAAAGTCTTCATTGTCTTCTATGAAGGTGAGGCTTAGTTCCCCAAAACTTAGCTATTTCTGTGATTGCGATACTCAATCTCAAGCTCTAAGACGGCTTGTGAATTTTGGTTCTTTGTGACATTCATGATAGGGATTACTGTAATGCTAGGTTTGAATCTAGGGGAATTTAAGAATTCTTCTAATCGAAAGAAAAATTTAATACTAGTCTTTAGATTTGCGATAATAATGCAGCACTAATTTCTCAAAGAAAATGCAGTTTCTAATAATTCATAAAGGAAAATAGAACAAGTTGCATCCTTGAATTGAAACGCATGTCCCTAATAATTTAAACTAAGACTACGAATGATATGCATGTGGAAAAGGAAATAAATAAATGTGTAAAAGTAAAAAATAAGAGAGCGAGACTTCCATCTAAGTGTCTGCATTGCCGCTGCGATTGCCTTGTTCCAAATTAAGTAAGTGTTTTGGAAATTCAGGCCATTCGGAGAATTCTTCCATTGCTACCATGTTGAGCATGAAGAGCTCATCACGCTCTTCCGCATAAGTTAAATACCTCTGCGTGATTGCGTAGAGCTTATTTAACTGTTTTGCTAACCCTGCTGCTGTTACTACTTTTCCATTGTTCTTCCGTTCATCTGCATCGCCCTCATTTGCTGGAAAAATTCGTATAATCTGATCATGACGATGTGGCTGAATACCCTGATCAATGCATAGTCACGTTATTTCGAATGGGAAGTATATGAAGCCCAAAATATTTTTAGCATGGTGCTGCACTTGGGCTTCTAAGATTTTTCCCAAGTTGATATGCGTCTCAAGCTTAATCACAAATAACATCATTATCTACTCCTTTCTTATTAGTTCCTTATTGGTTGAGGGCATTATTGATGTTCTGATAAGTTTCAACCAATCTTAAAGGTCCTCTGTAACCATGGATGCTTGGAATGATGTCGAATCGTTCCATGTTGCTCCCACTGCTCCTATTAATATTAGGCTTTCTTGCATTTGTTCATCAGTGGGAGAGCTTATCAATTGCTGGCAATATGTTCCTGGAACATTAGGTGATGTGAGTGCTTTGTTCCATGCAGTTGCTCTACAGTCAATTAGTTGCCCTTCTACTCTTGAGAATAACAGCCTTTCCTCATTTAGATTTGCATAAAATTGTCGCACCCACTTAATTCGTGCATTCATCAGTGAAGTACATTTTCCATCTCAATTGCTCAATCTTCCTAATAGTTTCTTTTGCGATTCCCTTTAGTCTTGCTTCGCACTTAAATCCTTTGTTCTCTTGTGCAATGAATTTTTCCCTTGCGTTGATGGATGCAAAGGTTGTACCTTCTCATACAACTCCAATCTTAGCGTAAGGCTTACTTTGCAGAACTTCTGGCAACACCCTAGTTCTCATGGATTGAACTCTCGCATTGAAAAATCTGGGGTGCTACTGTTTCTTAATATTTAACACTTCAGCCTTTTTAGAGGAGTTCTCATCTTCATCCTCGCATGCTCACCTTCTTTCGGATCCTCTTCTATAGATTCTTTGCTGTCTTCTTTAGGTTCCATTTTGATAATCCTTGCCGCTCCTTGGTGTGTTCTAGGTTGAAGATATTCCTCCATTCATCTGTCTATCAATTCTAGGTGTTCTGCTACTAAGAGAGATTCTTCGTCGTCGCTGTTCCCAACGACATAAGGAGCCATATCCTTCATTCTCCCTTCTGCTTTTGTGAAGAACTTCCCACTTCTAGTTTACCGTCGGTGCAAACCCTCGCCGTACTCTAGTTCTTTCTCAAGCGTTGTTATTTTCTTAATTCCATGCCCTGGGGGTGTCGAATCTCGAAATTGTTTGAGCTCATCAATTATCTTCCACTTAATAGTTTTGTTATAGACCTTGCGATTGGAAGTCATTGTGCAAACGAGAACTTGATCGCTTATGCTGAAAGTTCAAAACGTGGTGGTCGATTCTTCCTTACACAGGGCTTATATAGGCTTTCGAAGGATTTTGGAAATTCATATGTAAGTAATGGAATAATCACAAAAGGTAATTTTTATATTTTCTACACAGATTTTCAAACCGTACCAATCCTTTCATAAACTACGTAAAGAAAACTAAGGAAATAACTGAAAAAGGAAAATTGCATAAATTGAAAAATTTCCTAAAAGAAAAATTATTGTAAAATTTTGCACAAAGTCAGAAATACTAGATTTTTGCATTCCAAGAATGCTGTTGAGCAGGATCTGGGTGGAACCTTGTACTAATTTCGTCTGGTGAAATTGTCCTTGCTTTGGTAATTTATATATCTTAAGAGTTATGCCATCTTTGATAGCCTTCTCCTGCATTTCTTCATATTGGGCCTTGATGAGCGATTGTCCTACCCTTATCATCATTGATAGGATTAGATGTATCAGTTTATAGCCCAGTTGAATTGTCCATGAGTCGCTTCCTCGACTAATCAATTCCTGCTGTGTATCCTGTTCTGGTATCATAAAAACTATGAGTACCATTGTGAGTAGCCCATGGGTTAGTGCGCTAATATTGTTCTGCTGCTTACTAATTGGTTCTGCATCTCCCCTGTTGGTTTGAAGCGAAATTCAAGTATTTGGCTCGACAGGTTCATTACTCACTTTGCTAAATGGTTGAGGACTTTCATCCTCGTCTTGGCTTTCATCACTAGAAAGTTGCCCAATGTCAACTTTGGAACTGTCTTCTTTTGCCTTTACAACCTCTTCCATGGCTTTATCTTCTAGGGCGACGAACTTTGCCCAAGCCTCCTCCTACTACTGATATTGCATTTTTTGTAATTTGTCCTCTTCATTTACCTTATTCTCAGCTTTCAGGGCGATGACCCTTACCCAAGCTTCCTTTTGTTGCTGAAAACGTTTCCTTTATTCCCTCTATATTTCTTCTGCACGCCTTAAAGCCTTGGCCTTTTCTTCTTGTTTGATCATGGCTAGCTGGAAATCTTCCAATGAGAGTTTAGGTTCAATCTCATTGAAAAATTCTACGGCTGATGCTGGATTAAGTACAACGACCCTCAGATATGTCTCTTCTTTATTGGTATTGTAGGTTGCACTTTTCTCTATGATTGCCTGCAGAGAGTGTTTGTGCTCATGATTCGACAGTTGAGGTTCTAGTATTATACCATTATCCCTCATCCATTTCTTCTGTCATAGCTGTTCTTCTTCTTCTATGTCTGTGCTCGTAAAAGACTGCTCATGATTGTACATTAGTCCCCTAGCTTCCCATGTATGACTCCTAGCTTCCCATGTATGACTTATGTTTCTGCTATCTCCTAGTGGACTGGATTGATGCAGGAAGATACTGATATGACTTCCCCTAAACTGCGACTATTATTCATAGTTGGGATATGCTGAATAGAAATTTTTTGTGTATGTCTCATCTGCACAACCTTGTTGCTGATAAAAACGTGTTTGTTGTGATTTTACAGTGTTGTTCCATTGCTGATTCATAAAGTGATAGAATGCCATCTTTGACATTCGTGCTTGTGGTAATGTGATTAGGACTTCTTTTTCTGTTGGTTGTATTGTCTTGAATCTCGGTTCTTCTAAAATACAACTGTTCAACCTTTTTAGTAATAAAAACTACTCTCTAATTAAAAATTCTAATTCTAAACAATCAATCCTCGGTAACGGCGCTAAAAACTTGGTGTGCGTTATTTGGTGCAGTATAAATAATCTAATAATTAATTCTAAGTTTGAAACTAAGTTCTACACATCGAATAGCAAAAATATGCAAGTACACGTAGTCGAGTATGCAGCAAGTGATAAGTTTTTATATTTATCGTTTCCACAAGGATTGAGGTTAAAACTAGTACTTCTATCTTGAGAGGCATGAAAATAAAGTAAAGAATGAATTTGAAGTTGGTTTTGTGGTTGATCTAACAGTAAGTAAATATGAATGCTAATGTAAACAAGAAGTAAACATGAATGCAATGAGTAGTGTTGAGAAAACAGTTGCAAGAGATGCTAACAATGCGGATGATAAGGCAACCCTAATTTTCATCCCAAAGATCCAAGCTGATAATGAAGCAAGAACCTTTAAATTAAGAGATTAACACCTTCTTATGGATTTGGGAACAACCTAGAGAAAAGCTAGAATTTGATTACCTCTTAAGATCAAAGATCTAGAAATAAGATATGAAAGATCTTGTCCTAAATTGAGTCACTCCACAATCAAGCTTGATCAAGGCTGGATTGAATGGCTCGGATGCAATCTATCACAAGAATTG
>JBBMKA010058445.1:0-17904 GCA_037833695.1 Sechiopsis laciniata
GCCCCAAACAAATTGTTTTTACTTTTCTTGCACGACTCCTAGATTAATTAAACTAGTTATAGACATCAATCCCTATGGGTAACTATATTTATCACTTACTGCACTTTCGACTGCGTATACATGTGTAGAATGCTATTAAAAAATGTAGGACTTTAGTGTCTTACTCTTACGTATTTATCTTAATTATATTGCACCGAAGTATCGCATCATTATTTTTCTTAACTACCTCCTTCATAGGGAAATTCAAAAGTCTTTATTGCTCTAATGACCTTCCAGTTTCATCCTCATCGTCATCATTGTCATTAGCATTATCATCATCATTGTCATCATCGTCCTCATCATCATCATTATGATGATCGTCGTATCATCATTATCATCATAATTATCGTCATCATCATCATCATCATCTTCATCAACATCTTCATCTTCATTTTCATCTTCATCTTCTTCATCATCGTCATCTTCTTCTTCTATATTAAATAATAATAGATTTTGATCTCCTCGAATAGCAAAACTTAGCTCCATACGTGGGCACGAATTGCTAGCTCTATAAAAGTGCGAAGTTTTATACCTTGAAGAATGTAAAGGAGTTCCCAAAGCATACTTTGAATGTACATTTCGACCGCAAATAACTTGGTGAGACAATCTTTGCAATCATGATTTGTAGCTATCTAAAAATTTATGTAGTCAAGGACTAGTTCATCTTTTTTTGTCTAGTGTTAGTAAGTTCAAACATGCTCACAATGCGTCTTGTGTTGTAGCATGTTTGAAATTACTAACACCGATTCCACTGTCATCAACTCCAATTCCAAATCAGTGTACCAGTCAAATACATTCCCCTTCAATGTTTGGACGAACGATTTAACTAGTAGATCTTCTCTTGTACCGGCATTTTCACAAGTTTATTGAAATGTGCAATGTATTCCCAACTGTCAATCAACTCCGATTCCAAATCAGTGTACCAGTCAAAAGCATTTCTCTTCAATATTTGGACGAACTGTTTAACTGGTAGATCTCTTCTTGTACCGGCATTTTCACAAGTTTCAATGAAATGAGTAATGTATTGGTTTGGATTGTCATTTCCATCAAATTGTTGACTCTTTGGTGGTTTGTACCCGATTGTCATTGTAAAATTATTGATTTTCTTAGAATATGGTTTTGAATACATAAGCAAATTTTGAGAAGAATTATCATACTGAGCTTTGATAGAGTTTGTTATCATATCTTGAAGTTGATGGACAAATGATAAAGCAATCAAAGATGAGGGTTGTAGTAGATCTTCATGTATAACATCTTGATCCTTGTTGTAAACTTTGATTGCAAGATTTGGTTTGATTCACCAATAGGTTGGATCTCAATCCGTGTCCTTAAATATGAAATTTGAAAATCCTTTTCTACAATATTTTTCATCAAAGTGTTGATTTTCTCATTTAAATTTTCCATTCTTTCCTCCGTAAGTGTTTGTTTCCATCATAATAACAGTCACTATTTCAACATCAAGATTGAACAGAGGGTTGTATCTAAATTAAAATTTGTCATCAGATGATGCCCTCTACAATGTTAGTACTTCACTTGTTACAGTTTGAGTGTGACTTTTTAGTAGCATAGGTTGGTTCAAAATACTATAAGTAAGATAATTGTGGAAAAGTTTCTCAAGATAGTGGTCGTTGACGAAGTTTTTAAAACATCACTTCACATTTGTTGGAAAATAAGAGAAAGAAATGAGAGGTAGAGATGGTCCGACTAGGCGTGCCAAATTGTTCACACGAGATTTCGACATAAAATATAGATGCAAGACACGTGTAAATAAAAATTTTATATTTGTATTGATTTGAATATTTGCGAGTGTGGAGTAAAATCTGTCATATGTTCCTCTGATTATTTCTCTCTCATATACAAATGTTTTGAGGCCTTTGTAGCTTATTCTCAAGGTTGGCTAGTTATGAGGGCTTCATAGCTTGTTCTCAATGATGATTTGTCTTGAGGGATTTGCATCTTATTCTTAAAGATCATTTGTCTTGAGAGCTTTTGTAGCTTGTTCTCAATGATGATTTATTTGAGGGCTTCATAAGTTTAATATCTTTTATCTTCATTAATTTATGATAGTCTTCGAAACATTCAGCAGCTTTAATATTCAGGGCCGCCTAAATAGGCTTTAAGTCTTTTCTTCATCTTCAATCTTCAAGACCACCTAAATAGGATTTAAGTATTTAATTCTCCTACTTCAGTTTTCAAGGTTGGCTAATTAGGCTTTAAGTCTTTTCTTCGACTTTGATCTTCTAGACTGCCTAAATAGGCATAGATCTTTTCTTCAACTTCAATCTTCAAGACCGCATAAATATTCACTGGTCTTTTGTTCAGTTTCGATCTTCAAGATCGCGTAAATAGGCATAGGTCTTTTCTTCAACTTCAATCTTTAAGACCGTCTTAATAGGCTTAGGTCTTTCTTCAACTTCAATCTTCAAGACTGCCTTTTAAGGCTTGAAACTTTTTGGAAACTTAAAGCCTGAAATTTCAACCCTCAGTCTTCTAGATCTTGAGTGTCTTCTTAAACGAAGGTGGAGCTCTCTATTTATAGAGCTTCAATGGACTTTAATGGCCTTGAATTTTAACTTTGTTTGGGCTAACTAATTTGACTTTGAATATTTTAATTTTGACCAAAATTCTAAATAAATAAACTTTTAATCCATTTTATTTTAGGTCAATATTGATTTATAAGTTTCCTAAAATATAATTGAATTTGTCATTAATGTTTAGGATAATGACGTGGGGGGTTTTGAGTTTTCAAAATTTCTATTCCAACAGTATTAAAAAATAGATATTATTATTGTGAACAAGTTTCATAATGACATTACTACAACTCAGAGAATAGATGTCGGTCACTGACCAACATCTGAAAGGAAAGATGTCAGCATCGGCCCGATATTGGACTTGATGACATCGAAAAGGTATGACGATGAGCACTTTAAATGCCGGGCACGACCCGACATCTTTCTTCTTCAATGACGGGCATTTTATGCCCAACATTTTCTCTTTAGTGACTTGCTAAAAATGTTCGACATCTTTCCTATTCAATGACTATCTATAAATGTGACATCTTTCCTATTTAGTGACTAGCTAAAAATGCCTGACATCTTTCTTATTCAATGACTGGCTAAAAATGATCAACATAAAAAATTATCATTAAAAAGATTTTGATCAATTTACATTTTCAAAGGAAAACCACACTTAATTTTTGTCAAAACACTAAGTGAACAGAGTTAGTATTTGACAGAAACAGAGTGTAAATAGGCAAAATACACATACAACTAGTTCAAATTTAAAACAAAGTTCAAGAGAAATTTAAGAACACTAATTAGTGCAAAGAACATTAAGAACATTTAGTGCAAGCAAAATTAAGAACATCTAGTGAAAAAGAAAATAATTAACATTTAGAAAGAAAGAAAATTTAGGCAGGATAACCAAGCAATAGTTTGATTTTTAAAAAATCAATACCTGTACATAACATTTAAGAGTGCAAGGGACTATGTCCCACTAAACAATACAAAAAACCATGTAATCAAAACATTCATAAGCTATATATTTAATAGAACCATTGTGTAAGACTACATGCATTCAACTTTACAAGTCCCTAGTGACATATGCAACTATGCCTATCAAACTATACATGCATTCATATAAACTGTACAAAATAAGCAATAGTGTTACTTTTTCTAGCGTTCCCCCTAACACGCTCTCGATGTTCTTGCATGTTGATAACTCTCAAGCATTGGTAGTAAATGCTGATTAATGAAGAACTTTGAGAAAACTAAATAAAATTTTGAATTAAATTGAAGTGGAAGTTTTGCTTCAACAACATGATATAGCGATTTTCAATATCCTATAGTTTCTTAATAGGATATACATTTTAGAGGTCTCTATAGCAATTCTTCATGAATGTATGAAATAAAAATAAATAGATACATATTAAAACCTAAAATGTATATCCTAACGCTTGACTCAACACATCCTGCCTTTCTTCAATGAAACCACAGGTGCAATAAAAACCTAAAACCACATTAGATACATATTAAGCAATTATTTTACTCCTTTAATAGCAACATGTCGAGAAAAAAAATGGTAACAAATAGAAGCACAAAGAATGCCTCACATCATAATGGTAGAGATCATTATCTGCTACTTTAAAGAGAATTTGATTAGCTTAAACAACAACTTTCTTCCACATGACTTAAATTTCAGAGTCTTTGCCACTCTGAGATCCTTTGAAGAAGAAGCCTCATTTTGCTAGGTAGTACTAGTTATCGATGAGGATGTTGAAAAAGAAGAAGAAAATACCGTTAAATTTTAAACAGCGCGTCATTCTCCATCCATCCTTACATCTTCCAGCTCTCACGTAATTGTCATGCCTCTACTAAACATGATTTGTCGAGCGAGTACCTCCATTTGAACATCATCATCGTGATCACTATCAAAGCTAGACATAATGTAAACCTTTATATTAAAGAATATATATATGTTTAGAATATGAAAGATGTAGAAAAAAGATAAGTTAAATGTAAACAATATTAAATAAAACTTCAAATGCAAATGACAAATATATGTTATAACACTAACCTGTTTATTAATCCATATACCTAAAAATCACTTCTAATATAGGTGAACGAGTCATCATCATTAATATTAGACAACGTTGTTATGACCTTATACCCACAATCTTGACCAATATCAATTTATTGCACTACGCCATAAATTGTTGTGTCTTACATGATCGGATTTTGTCATCAGAAGCGGAAACTTATAAAGTTTGAGTTATTATCATAACTCAATAGTTATTATCATAGCCAATTTAACAATTATAAATGATAACTTCTAACTATGGTCCATGTGATATCCACCTTAACATAGATGAAATAGAATTTTTCCAAATTTCTAAAGGTAGTGCAACTCAATAATGCAACCCAATGCCGCATTTGTGATTATGTTCATCTTGAAGAAACTTTTTTTTAGACCTAATCGGATTCAATTTTAGCCAACATTTCAATGTGTTGATTTTCATATGTACGGACATCATCTACGTTATGAAGTACATAGAAATGAGCTTGATCAATCATATCTTTAGCTGAAGGTTTATATGTAATTGGCGGTAGATAATGGTCGATTATTATTTGAATCCATCATTTTGTTCAATTTGAGCCAACAGATTCAACTTCTTGTGGAAATTAAGAACAAAACTCTATTGACTCTTCTATAATGTAATTTTCTCTTATGCATCCCCTCCGGTGGATTTATATTAGGAACATAATATTTCAAAACTTTCATATACCTTTCAAAAGGATATATCCACTTCAAATAAACTGGTCCACAAAATTAAATCTCTCTTACAAAATGCACCACAAGGTGCACCATTATTGTGAAAAAAGCTGGTGGAAAATACTTCTCTAATAGACATAAAGTAACAACTACATCATCTTGAAATCCATTCAACTTAGCTAAATTGATCGACTAACTACAGATACTATTAAAAAAGAAACAGAGATGAATGATCGCTGATAACTCTCAATTAGATAGTTATTTAGGCTCTTATTTTAGTACATTCTAAGTGATTTTTACATTAAAATGAGTAATTCTTAGCGTTAGAATGACATTTAGTATGACGATTTATATAAATGTATTTTAAGAGCATGGAATGAAAAACTAAAGAAAATTAAACTTTTTGGAGTAAATTGTGGATGTCAGATGCTTTTTGTAGCATAAACGTTAGGATTCCAAGTCCCCCTATAAGATTGTTATATGTGTGGGAATGAGGGACGTTTTGAGATTTTCATTCAGTGGAGAAATTGAAGGTCAAAATGCTATTGCGAACTCATCGAAAGTTGCAAAATCACAAGATCTTCCAGACAGAATGTGATGTCGGATGCATCACAGATGATAAAATATAAGATCTTGTAGACAAAATCTCGAAAAATTAAGTGATTTATTTAAAAAAGATAAATGCCTTGAAAAAAATTAAGGGATTTGTTTCAAAAAGATAAATGCCTCGATATTATCTCCTAAAATCTTATTCTTTGGTCCCCAAGCAGCCTTGAAGCCTATATATAGTCGAAGATAAAGCCGTTAAATGTGTTCATGTTTTGGAGTTCTTCTCCCGCAATCGAGATTAGTGTTTTCGATTGAAGTTCGTGATTCATGGTGACAACATCACTCCTATTCTTCAACAACTGTCGTTCATCGCTTTCTTTACCATTTTCCTTAATCACTTTCCAATTTAATTCCAGTTTTTCTTTTACGTTTACTATTACTTTCACCAATCTTTACTTTCAATTTGATAGTACCTTTAGTTTATTCTTGTAGAATAATTTTTTACCTTTCATACTGATTTTTAATCAAGTTTGCATTTTGGTTTTATGAATGTCCTCCGCTTTTACTTTAATTACAGTTTTCTCTTAATTAAAGATGAATTAAACTCATTAAGTAAAGGTTAAAGGATTGGATTTGTTGAAAGCATGAACTACGGGTACAAGGGAGTTTTTAAATTAAGCATCTTAGTTGAATTAAAATTAGCAAGTGTCGTTCAGCCATCCGCACAAGCTTATTTGTTGATCACCTCGAGAGCGGGAACGACTTAAGACCTACTTAGAGGTTCATTAGGTTTTACAAGAAGTCTTGGGTATTTAAGGAGAGTTTAGTGATAATTATTCCACTAATGCGTACGGTGCACTGCTTCATTGATTTGCAACGAAAGTTGGAGTCAATGTGAATGAATGCTAAAGCAAACATTAGATCGAATGAAGTGCGAAATTTACTACTCACCAATTACTTACCCCTAGGAAATGTTAGACGCATCCTTAACATCTTTTTCGAATCCTTATTTCCATAATTATCACTTTGTCAGTTTCTGATTTTTTTTTGTTGAATGCTTAGGACATTGATCGAAAACCCAAAACAATTTCCTTTACTTCTCTATTTCACTCTTGAATCAATATTGCTAGTTGTGGAACACTCAATCCCTATGGAGATCGATATAAAAATACTTATTACTTACTGCTATTTGACTGTGTATACTTGCGTAATTGCGATTTAATGCGTGGGATATTAGCATTACATGTATTACATGTTTAGAGTTAATCATTATAAATTATATAGCGTTCAATATTCGCATCAAGTTTTTGGCGAATTTGCCACAAAGTGATTCATTTATAACTTTTGTACTATTTTAAGAGTAATTCTTAATTGTTTTAAAAGTTAATCGCTTCACATTTTTTCAGTTGTAGGTGAAAAAAGTTTCCTTTGATCCTGAACGTTGAGAATTGTTGGGAGCGCTAAATTACTAGAAAGTAGTCCTTAAAAAAAATTTCGCCACGAGCAACATTTTTAATGAAATGGTTGGATACAACTCTCATTTCCAAACTACTTACTCCCAAAATATCTGGGAATCATGTGTTGTCTTTGAAGGAGCTGTAACACCCCAAAAACATACATATATACATAACTCACAAAATTTACATGTTAACCTAGTGTTCAAAATAAATATCAACGACTATCAAGTGAACACTAGGTTCACTACTCAAACAAAATTACAACCTGTTTTCCTGCCTATGCACCTCGCCACTCCTTATCAAACGTATGTACCTACTTGGATAACACAACATATCATAAAAAAAAATGTTCAACCAGAATAGAAAGTTATAATAGCAAACCACTATGAAAACGACCACCTCCTTTGCTTAGGGTCATCACGAATCACGTTTGGTGTGTTCTCTTCCCCCCCCCCCCTAACCACTCTTAGGTCACATACCGAACACGACCTTAACCCACTTCAATATAAATATCTACCCACACACTCATGCAACATACTCTATCTCACACTAAACAATATAAGCCCATTGTATGGTTTAAGTCACATTATGATAAGCCCACCTATATACCAAGATCAACATATCTAACGTCAACTACGATTCGTCTAAACTCATTACTATAACAATGGATCGTTGAAATTTGTAACAATAATACAAGAGATTTTAACGTACAAACATATCTTTAACTAGTAGAATAAAGAGCGATAAGCTTCTACCCATGAAGGGTCAAAACATCAACATTTTATCTATTCATTTACATCTCATATACTAACAAAAACCCACTTTGCGATAAGCTTCTAACTCTCATAATTAAAATTGTGAAATTGCGAACTCCTTGTAATCTTCAACTCTCATCTTTTAAATCTACCCGCTTTTATCCTTAACGGCTGAGATCTAACATTTTAGCTTTGTTATTCATGCCCTCATCAGATTGCCCACGTGTCCTTTACCTAAATGATAATTTTTATTGTATCTCCTCGAAGCGTTTAGTCTTCACATTCTTACCTCTTACGCGACGTGAAGCGTTTCCAAGTCCTGCGCATAAAACATTACATTACCAAGGCTTGGTTCTTAACATGCTTTTGCTCAAATCATCTGGTTCTCTTTAATTATACACATAAAGTATTGATTAATCCTAGTTTTAGCTTTAAGGCTCGCTAGACTCTAAATGCGAAACTTATAATAATATCTTAATTTCTAATGATATTTCAGCCCTAGAATACGTCTATTTTTTTTATAAGAAATTCATAAATGTATTAGAAATCAGTCTTAATTGACTCTTTTGTTTAGAGTTATCAGAGCCTTCTACTGCCCTAAGACAGCTATAATTTTCGCATTCAAGAAAGAAAAGTCTCCAAATCCATCAAACTTTTCAGTAGCTGCTCGCATCGTCGTCATGGTTCCGAGCAGAGGCTGGTGGATAGCACTAAATAATAGCACTATTTAAGCCTCTAAAATCGTGCATTCTACAAAAAAGGGCAAGTATGCGAACAGCATAAAAAGGAAATTTAGCGCAAACATTCGCATTATCTGGACATGCATGCCAGCAGCCTCGCATGACGAACACTTTACTAAATATGATCTTTAAGATGCAAAATGCGCGTAGAAGCGCGAAACTAGGCTATTAAGCATAAATCTACTGACGTGTCTTATGTTCGCCAGAGGTTGTTGCAAGGACCAAACGGATGAGTCATCAGAACAAAAAATGAAGGAGATAATTGGCAATCAAATCACGAAATCAAGGGAACCAAGATGGAAATAATCGGCTAGGAGAATATTCTAGAAGGACGGCATGAAGATTAGGCGTGGTCGATAAGAAACCCTGGACGTTATAAATAGAAGTTGAATCGAAGAAGAAGGTGTGCCAATTCAGAGAGGAAGCTACCATTGACGAGCGTTCGAGACGTCGGGGTCTCCTTGGAGATCTTGGTGGCCTCTGTTCATCTATAGACCTTGAACAATTTAGTACCAATGCAGTGGCATAGACGAAGGCGCCATTGGCAACAATGGTGATTGACTCTATTGCTCCATAGATAGATATTGTAGTAGTTTTCCATTTCATTTGCATCTCATACTTTGTTTTATTGCTTTAGTCATAGTTGTTTTGCTTTCTTGAAAATTAATCTACAAAGTTCTTTGTTTCATAATTGATCTCATGTAACTTTTTATGCGTGATTAAAGTTTGAGAAAGTGGGGTAGCTAAGTAGTATGTCTATTAAATTAAAGATCAAGTTAAAGGGCAAAAAGAGTAAGAACGATGGTTGTTTTAACTATCTCGAGACGATTGACCATTCACTCGTGAGTGCTTAACCTCACCGTAATCACTAAGTAATGCTTAGGCTTAAGTATTTTTTACAAGGGAGTTAGGAATATCCATCTCACTAGCTGCATATGCAAGGCTTGTGCTTAAAAGCAAACCTACGGGCATTGTACCGACAAGTTGTAGTCAAGTACTCCAGAAGGAGATTTGAAGTTAGTATGTACTAATTTTCTCATGACAAATTAGCTTGCTTTAAATTAATCTTTACTATGACCCTTCCTGCATTAGTCATTCATATAAACTTAAAAAGCGTATTGAATTTGGATTTAGGATAAGCATAATTGTGGGTGATTAATTTTATAATGTTGTAATTAAGTTAAGTATGCATCGGCTCGCTGCCCACATATGCTTGCCTCCAGCTTACTTGAAAGAGAAACCTGGCAGAAGACCCAGCAGGTTATGTTTAGTATGGCGCGAAGTTCTTCGTACCATTCAAAGGGAGTTAAAGTTTAACCCCGCTAATGCGTGCAAAGCCCTGAGCCTATTCATGTGGAACTGCAGCGGAAGCTGAGTTTCGCATCCATGAATGCAGAAGCATTTATGCGGATGGGTAGCACGATTTCTATATCACCAAACAACGCATCTATGCTCTTCGTAATTTCTAATTAAATTAAGCAGGTTTAGTTTTTCGTTAGCACTAGCATTAGCACCAATATTAGCACTTTATTTATCAGATACTTCATCAACATCAATCCTTTTAAAACCCATTTTTGTTATTTACATTTTCGACCCTTAATCTTTATCATTGCGCTTCAAATTCCCTGTGGGATCAATAAATTTATACACTTATTACTTGCTGCAATTCCCGACCGCGTATACTTGCGCGTAAGTGATTCCGAGTTACACTTAGCATAAGTTGACTTTGAATTAATTATTGTACATTATATTAGCACCGAAATCGTACCCATCAAGTTTTTGGCACCGTTGCTGGGGAATTTGACAAGAAATTCAGTATATATTAAGGGTAGGTCTCAATTGCAAAAGACTAACTTGTTTAACTTACATGCAGGAACGCGATGCGGTGAAAGCAACATCATTGGTACTACGTGGCAGATGAGCAATAGACTTTCATATCTACTGCATCTAGAAGATTATAGCGTCAGGTAAAGAGTATTAGAATGTCTCTTTCAAGTGCTAAATGTTTGAATTAGAAAAAAAAAATTGAATAGCGAAAGCGCACTCCTGGAATGCAGAAGAAATTTCAGTAGTACACACTACTGACTTGTTTAACAAGTAGCGCGTTGATTGGAATTTTCCAAAGAAATGCTAGTGGACTGATTCATACATATCTCTTACTGAACCTATGTTTACATGCTTTCTAGGATTTATTTAATTTAGGAGTAGTAAGTTTTAATCTTCGAAAAATAAAATAAAATAAAAAATCTTCGATCATGATTGTAAACTGACGCTGAATGGGCAGTAACCCAAAAGTCGGCGCGCAACAGTAGAATTAATCTAACCATTGGGGCCACTATACTCAATAAGGGTAAAACACTAACTTCAGAAGTCAGCATTTTAGCGCGCCTATAAAAGGGCATTATACCCGTCGACCCGAGTTCGCTTTCTTTAAAATTCTTGAAATTTTCTTATGAAACCTTAGCACTCGAAGCAATCTAAATTTTTCTTTTCTCTTGCAATTTTTTTTCTTTTTCCCAGAACTAACGTTGCAGGCACTAATTCGATGGCATCTAACAACAACATTGCTGAAATCTCAATTTCTTGAGTCAATGAGCGAGTTGCTTCAGGGCAACTTGTTGCTCAAGAAATATCAGAAGTTCAACATTCAACTGGGCTCACACTCTCTAAAATTGCCAATTTATGGTAAACTATCTATATGGATGTTAATGAGGTACCGGAAGGGTCTATCGCAATAGCTGAAGATTTTCAGAACACAGGACCAGGACATGCAAGAATCTAGAGGAGCCGAACCTGTAATGGTTTAAGTGATGGCTATAATGGGAGTGCCAGGAAGAAGAAGTAATAGTGAGGAAGAAGAACTCCGAATAGTGGAGTTGCTCAAGAAGTTTGATGAAGAATAAGAAAACTACAGAAAGGCCATAGAAGCAGAAGATGCTGAGTTGGCCAGACGATTAGAGAAATGAGAGAGCGTAAAAAGGATCGAAGAAAGGCAAGAAACTGACACGGAAGGAAAAGGGGAAAGGAATTACTGAACCGTCAGAAGAAGAGCCTCGATCACAGTAAACAAAAGCACAACGAGGAAGCACAGATCATAAACTTGTGGAAATGATTGAAGCAAAGAAGATGGAGTTTTTACAGGAGTAGGGCTTCGCCAAAGCAATGCTAAATGAAGACATTCAGGCAACCATTACTATGCGAGGATAGGACAAATTCTGCAGACCAAGCGTCGATGCTAACCCAGACTGGGTGCAGGAGTTCTACAAAAATGGAACTGGTGATGGAAGTTGCAGCACAATAGTTGCGGGAAAATAAATCGATTGAAATGCAGAAGTTTGGAATGAACTGTTTGGGTTCCAAGGTTACGAAAAAGCACAGTATGATTGGTTGATTAAAGAGCCTACGCCAGCAGACTTGGAAGCATGTCTCCGCATGGTAGCTATACCAAGAGCAGAATGGGGGAGGAACAAACCAATCTTGCATTCCAACCTCAGTTTTCAGGGCCATCACTGGAACAACTTCATCAAAACTAGCATCATGCCAACAACCCATGACACAACGCTATCCCAAATGCGTATGCTTTTAATATATGCTATTTGTGCCGGATTAAAAATTGATATTATACACATTATTGAGGAGGAAGTGAGGAGACAAATGAGGAGCTCGTCAAAAAGAAAGTTCTTCCCGCACTCCATCACTATGCTATGTCTAAATTAAGGATTGCACTGTAACCCCAAGGAGTGGAGATTAAAAGTCAGATGACCTTTTCAAATGTCGAACAACAAGTATGGACCTCAAAAGTTAACAATCAAGGAGCAGATAATGCGGCTCTAAGCAATGATGAGTAAGGAAACACTGAAAAAACTAATCCCTTCAATCCAACAAATAAAGAGGAAGCAACCGGCTCGACATACGCAGAAGATAATGCCACCAGCTGCAGCCATAACTCAAACAACTCCTGAACCAGTCATACACCCATATAGCGTCCACATTGAAAATGAGCTAGGCATTGGTGCCACTCCACCACTGAAAAGAAAGAAGAGAGCAATGGAGGTGATCCAAGAAGGAAGTAATGCCCCAGTACAGGAGCAACAGTAGCTTACAGAGCATCCTGTTGATCAACCAACACAACAGACACCTCCAAACGTAAGGGGGCAACCTTCATCAACCATTCCAAAAAACGCAAACATGACATCACCAACACGGCAAGCTGATACATTACTGTAGGAAACCCCAGTGAGAATGTCGGACGATGCAGTGTGAAGGCTAACACGCCTTATTAATACGGCCCAACAGAGGAACGAAGAGTTCCATAGTCAAATGTTGTATTTCACGCGACAGGCACAAATTACATAGACATAATGCAGACGAGCGATCAAAGCATCAGAAGAGAGCTTCAAAGGAGAAACCCAAATTTCAAGCTTCCCCCTTTTCCAACGGAAGTGCTGCAAGAATGGATACCACCGTCTGATTCGCCTGCAGAGGACGATGACTCAGAAAGCTAAAGGAGGTATCTGTCTCTTTTGGGTAACTCGCATTTATTTTTCCACATCTTATAACTGTTTGATTTACTTGCCTGTGAAAAGCATGCGTATATACTTCATCTGGTTGAATATTCACTACTTCGAACTGCGTAATCCATTGGTTACTGATTTATAACCAAAAAGAATTTAGGTAGATCAGAAGTATCGAGAGACGAGTTTTCTAGTAAAGCAAAGTATTAGCAATAGTGGATGCTATGAGTAGGAAGAGAGATGGGATGTTTTAGGAGGTAATTCTGAAAGCTCAAGGCAATAAAGTCAAGCTTAAAGATTTAAATAAGTTTGGGGAATTAAGCCTCACCTTCATTGAGGACAATGTAGAATTTAAGTTTGGGGGTGAGGAATGCACGTGCTATGTGGTGATAATATGCGAATGCGTATTATTTTCGAAAAGAAAAATCAAAACATTGTGAGCAAAGATGCAAACATTATGTGCATATAAGCCATAGGATTCCTAGTACTTTATTGTCCCTGCATTAAGTGCGTATAAGCCTTTGTGACATTAGTAAATACCTTAGCAGGAATGCAAACAACATGACCTTGAGGGTTCACATGGACCTAATTTGTAGCTTTGGTTATGTTGTTTTAGGCAAACTTAGGAAAATCAAGAAATTGAGTGAGACGCTTTGTAGTCGTAGGCATTAACTCTTAAAATGCACAGTCTGCCTGCCAAAAATAGAGGAAAATTGTGCTAATGAAATAATCAAACTAGTTTACATTGTGATCCTGTGCACCAATGAAAAATCTTATGTTCTAATTGGGAGTAAATTCATGATTAGTGGATTGCGGTTTTCCAAGTTTAGAATCTTTTCTGTGAATTTATTTCTTATTTCCCTGTATTGCTCGGGGCGAGCAATATGTAAGTTTGGGGGTTTGATAGCGCTATTTAAGCCTCTAAAACCGCGCATTCTACGTAAAAGGGTAAGTATGCGAACAACATAAGAAAAAATTTCAGTGCAAACATTCGCATTATCCGGACATGCATGCTAACAGCATTGCATGATGAAAAATTTGCTAAATATGATCTTTAAGATGCAAAATGCGTGTATAAGTGCGAAAACTAGGCTATTAAGCATAAATCTACTAACGTGTCTTCGCCGGAGGTAGTTGCAAGGACAGAATGGATGAGTCATCAGAACAGAAAAGGAAGGAGATAATTGGAAATCAAATCACGAAATCAAGGGAACCAAGACGGAGATATCGGTAAGGAGAATATTTCAGAAGGATGGCATTAAGACTGGGCGTGGTAGACAAGAAACCCTGGACGTTATAAATATAAGGTAAATCGAAAAAGAAGGTGTGCCAATTAAGAGAGGAAGCTGTCATTGATGAGCGTTCGAGACACTAGGGTCTCCTTAGAGATCCTGGTGGCCTCTATTCATCTGTAGACCTTGAAGAATTGAGTAACAATGCGGTGTTATAGACGAAGACGCCATTGGCAACAATGGTGATTGACTCTATTGCTCAATAGATAGATATTGTAGTAGTTTGTCATTTCATTTTCATCTCATACTCTGTTTTATTGCTTTTGTCATAGTTATTTTGCTTTCTTGAAAATTAATCTACAAAGTTCTTTGTTTCAGAATTGATCTCTTATAACCTTTCATGCGTGATTAAAGTTTGAGAAAGTGGGGAAGCTAAGCAGTATGGCTATTAAATTAAAGATCAAGTTAAATGGAAAAAAGAGTAAGAACGACGGTTCTTTTAACTATCTCGAGTCGATTGACCATCCACTCGTGAGTGCTTAGCATTGATTTTGGTAAAGGAGATACTAAGGGCTTAACCTCACCGTAATCACTACGTAATGCTTTGGCTTAAGTATTTTTTAGAATGGAGTTAGGAATAACCATCCCACTAGCTACATACGTAAGGCTTGTGCTTAAAAGCAAACCTATAGGCATTGTACCGGCAGGTTGTAGTCAAGTACTCCGGAAGAGGACTTGAAGTTTAGTCCAGTATGTACTAATTTTCTCATGACAACTTAGCTTGTTTTGAATTAATCTTTACTATGACCCTTCATGCATTAGTCATTCATATAAACTTAAAAATCGTATTTAATTTGGACTTAGGATAAACATAATTGTGGGTGATTGATTTTATAATGTTGTAATTAAGTTAAGTATGCGTCAGCTCGCTACCCACATATGCTTGCCTCCAGCTTACTCGAAAAAGGAACCTGTCGAAAGACCTAGCAGGTTACGTTTAGTATGGCACCAAGTTCTTCGTACCATTCAAATGGAGTTAAAGTTTAACCCCGCCAATGCTTGCAAAGCCCTGAGTCTATTCATGTGGAACTGCAGCGAAAGCTGAGTTCTGCATCCATGAATGCGGAAGCATTTATGTGGGTGGGTAGCACGATTTCTATATCACCAAGCAACACATCTATGCTTTTCATAATTTCTAATTAAATTAAGCAGCTTTAGTTTTTTTATTAGCATAAGCATTATCACTTTATTTTTTTGATACTTCATCAACATCAACCCTCTTAAAACCCATTCTTGTTATTTACATTTTCGACCCTTAATATATATCATTGCGCTTCAAATTCTCTGTGGGATCAATAAATTTATATACTTATTACTTGCTACAATTCCCAAACACGTATACTTGCGCGTAAGTGATTCTGAGCTACACTTAGCATAAGTTGACTTTGAATTAGCTATTGTACTTTATATTAGCACCGAAATCACACCCATCATTGGTGTGTGGTTCACAGTGGGTGGAGCGTGCGCTTGAGCCCGTGGGTTCGATCAAAAGCAGCATCCACGCGCGAGTCAATTATGAAGTAGTCGAGTAGCAGGTTGTCGTTAGAGTAGCATTGTTGGAGGTTCATTTGCGTGTGCAAGCGAGTTTGAGTTTGTGGGTTTCGCCGTCGTCGATTTGCGAGGAGGTGGCACCGCTGTCCTAGTGGTGATTGCCATAACCCATATTTAACTCGAACCATTTTCTGTTCTTCGAGCCGAGTTTGTGAGGCGCGTGTAGTCGTTGGGTGTCGTCTGGACACATTTTTTTAGGTTCTTCTCTATTTGATACATTCGATATTCTAGATCCGATTTTGATGGTCTAAGATGCTAGTTTTGACTTGTTTGTTCGTTTCATTGCTCAGAGTTGTATTTGACTATTTAGAGCTACCAAGAGTTTCGAGAGCATTATTAGGGGGATTCAGGCAAGGTAAAAGACCCGTTATCCCTTTTACGAGGACTTGTGGTTAATACATGTGTCGGTTTACTTACATTAGTTGATTTGTCTAGTTGTAGCATGACCATGTGCATTGTATGTTGCATTAAATTGCATCAAAAGCATATACATTTCATTCCTTGTCTCTTGTATGACTAGTGATGCTTGATTCATGTATGTCTACTTGATATGGTCGAGTTGCATGTGGTTGCATGATTGTTTTGATATGGAATTGCATGATTGTCTTGATATGAACTGTTCTGATATGGACTTGCATGTGTTTGATGCATAGCTCGATGCCTCGTTTGGACCCAAATGAGTCATGGAGACCGGATAGAGGAGACTAGTAGGTAGGTGTGGACGATGATATTTGGGCTTACACTCCAACTTGAGGTGATATTCTCTCGCTCTGCAAGACTTTCGTGGATGGTCGGTCTGCCGGGGTCTTGGCCTTGGATGGTTTCTACTAGTAGCCTAGGCACTCTCTGTGTATGTGGTATGGACCTGATATGGTTCTGTTGTGATTGTCGTGGCACCACTTCTCGCCGTAAGTACAAGGCCTGGGGCCAACAGGATGCTCGACTCACCGGATCTCTCTAAAGTAGGTTGCAAGATTACTCTTGAGTCAGATGACTCTTGTAAGTTTTTGGTCTTAGGGTCTACGATCTTTAGACCGCTCTGCGAGGTGCTCGCCAAGAATGAGGTTTCTTGACCTAGCACCCAGGAGCTTGGGTTTTGTATACCCCTCAGTTATGTTACTGATCATACTTGTTTGCTGATGTTTTTATTCTTGTGCATGTTTGTCCCCAAGCTGGGGAAGCCTTATTGAGTTTGCAAAAATTCACCTTTTCCACTGTGGAATCTCCATAGGTACTACTAGACTGTACCGAGATGGATGATCGACAGAGCTGGAGATGACCATGGGACCTGCCGCATTACTTTGTGTAGAGTCTTTTAATTTATTCCTTCTGCATCAACTATTTAGGGGCATGATAAATTATACATATTAATCTAGGTTTTATGTTTTGACTCTTTGGTACCCTATGCTGGTTTTATTGAATTTACAGTTTTATAAACTTGTCCTTTCATTGGTTTCCATAGACTGTTTTGGATTTAAAGTATACATGCCCTGAGTGTCGAACACTATTTTCATGCATTTAGAGCTAAGGGCTTAGGTTTAGACCCTCATTTGGGTCGGGTCCTTACAGTTGGTATCAGAGCTCAGAGTCATAGATTCTGTAGACTAGCTTACATCATAGGTTATTTTTTTGGGTCCCTATGGTCTTCAGCTGCGGTTCTGTTGGGTTTTGGAAAAATATTAGAAGTGAATTTGTCCCACATTGGAAAGATGCAAGGTAGTGGTGTGCTCCAAGCA
>JBBMKA010058466.1:0-17897 GCA_037833695.1 Sechiopsis laciniata
TGTTCATCATCTTCTTTATTCATTTTGAAACTCTATTTTTATTCACTTCATTTTTGTTAACAAAATTAAAAAAAAAAAAGATGTGGTCAAATATTTCCCTAACACAAAAGCTTCACTAACGAGTCGTGTCACGAGTGAGGAAAACTGTAGGACCCCTAAACCTCAGGCTTGAGGCGCCATCTGCTAACCCCTAGCATGTGGGAGGACCAACCTGCCTGCAGATAACATCTTCACTAATGCATCCAGGCTCACCGATAGGCATTTCTCAGCGCCTTCATCTATCCCAGTGGCCTCTTTCAGTAGTCTCAGGGTTAAGTAAGGCATGACCGGCTCCCCCTCCAACGTACTGGGCGGGTAAACTGGTGGGACCATGCACACAACATATGAGGTTCCATGAGACAAACAGAGAGATATAACTAGAAGTAGAGTCACACAAGGTCTAGCTAGGATGCACCTGGCCCACCCGAGGGTTGGTGCGACCTGCAACGTGTGCTCAACAACCAAAGAACTCGTTGTTCCGCACACAAGGTGACACGTTGATGAGATCCGACCCCTTGGTCGGATGTAAGAGCCAACCCATAGGTTAATGCAGTCCAACCACGTGTTTCGAAGCTAAGAGGATCTATATCCTAGCTCGATTCCTAAGGGGCACTAGCGAATCACAACAACAACACGATATTGATCACGCAAACGCGAGTCCTAAAAGTGGTGAGCTAGCAGCTCTTCTAGGTGGTCAACACGACGGCCGGACCTAGTTATTCTAACACCAAACATAACAATATACAAACAAACCCTTAGGTAACAAATTAGAAACACCGAGCATATAATCATGGCAGCACGTATACAGTCAAACATAGATAGAGCCGACAACATAAAACATGCGTACACTCTAGGCAATCCAGTCCAAACGGAAGGTTAAACAGATAAGCAGTTCATCACGTATACGAGCAAAAGATGTAAATCGGGAAATGATGATCCGATCACAAGAACACAACAAACAAGAACTTAACAGTTACGAGCCATGCACGATTCCATGCTACCACGAGTAATAATCAGTTAAAATAGTGAATAACAACAACAACACATACATGCCATAAGTCATCCAACATTCAATTCTCGTAAACCCTAACATGCCACTGTTCACATGCTTTAAGCCACAAACCCATTTCATAATGAAACTCCTTACCTTCCCGATGACTTGACCGAAACACCACGAGAACCCACGAGCTAAACGATGAGCCAAAATAATGAAACTCGAGAGCACCTAAACATAGAAACACGAGTAAAAGTCAACGAAAAGAGAAAACAAAGTCGATCTAGCCAAAACATAGCTCACCACGCTAATGGACTCGAAAAACTAAGCTGGCGATGCATCGCCAGAGTGCGCCAGTGCTTCGCCAAAAAATAGCGACGACGGCGCGTGGTCAGTTGATGGCAGTGCGTCATCACGAAATGGAGCAGGTCATACCTCGTTGAAAAGGTATCAGTCTTAGGATCACAGAACAGGTTCCTCTAGCTCCCAGAAACTACGAAGAAAGAAAGTAGATCTAAGGTGGGTTTTGAGCAGAGTCGCCGGAAAACTCCATTAGAGGTTGGAAAAGAAGCTTGAAACCAAACTCTAAGAGAAAAAGTGACTTACCAAAAAAGATTAAAACAAGGAAAGGAGAAGAAGACTGAGCCGAGTTTACTCACCGACGAACACGGAGACAAAACCTCGACGACACGAGTCAAACCTGCCTCTGCGGTTGACTCTTGTCAAAACGAGAATAGAAAGGCGATGAAGACAGCAGCTGAACAAGCTCGCTGGAACTGGTAAAATGGAACCACGCCGAGACGAACCCATACCAGAAACACACCAGCGGCGCTATTGCTCGGCTTGGCTTGCGACAGCAAGATCGACAGGGAGGACTGGTTGGGCGGCGACGCGTGGAAGGGATGAGGTTGGGGTGGATGGTTGACACGTGGCGATGGAGAGATGGGGAGGAATCAACGAGCGGCTGGGAATGAAGCGAAATGAAGGGTTGAAATTGAAGAACCCTTCCCCTTTTGCAGCTGAGAAACATGTCAATAAGAGAGAGAAAAAGGTGGGGGCTGTGCAAAAAGAGGGTTTTGGGAAAAAGGGTTCTCATAAGTTTATTTTTATATAAAAGAAAAACATTTCCATTTAAAGGTGTAATATTTTAAAACCACCACAAACCTTATTTTTATTCCTCAAATAAAATTATAGGCAAAAAGAGATATTAATTAAATTACATCATCCTTAAATAACATGACCATTTTATTTTTAGAGGGATTAAAAATCCAGCCTCAAATAGGGGTCTCTAATTAATTTTAAGCAACCAAATAAGGGGTTTAAACTAAATTGACACCTTTATAAAAGAGTTCAAGTTACCCAAAATAATTCAATTATATTTTAATGTCCATGATTGTCTTGCATAATTAAGAAAATAAGACTAGGGTGTTACATATTCAAATTGGATTTCTGAAATAAGAACCCTCCAATTTTCTCAATTTACTGTTTTCAAAATTGAATTTTTAAAATAAGAACCGTTCAATTTTTCCAAGATATTATTTTCAAAATTAGATTTCTGAAATAAGGACCCTCCAATTTTTTCTCAAGTTGTTGTTTTCAAAGTTGGATTTTTGAAATGAGAGCCCTCCAATTGTTCTCACTTTACCATTTGCAAAATTGAATTTTTGAAATAAGAACCCTTCAATTTTATTAAAGTTATCATTTCCAATATTAGATTTCTGAAATAAGAACTCTCGAATTTTTCTCAAGTTGTTGTTTTCAAAGTTGGATTTCTGAAATAAGAACTCTCCAACTGTTCTAAATTTACCGTTTTCAAATTGAATTTTTGAAATAAGAATCCTTCAATTTTTTCATTTTACTATTTTCGAAATTGAATTTCTGAAATAAGAACGCTTCAATTTTTTTCATTTTATTTTTTCAAATTGATTTCTAAAATAAGAACCTTCCAATTTTTATTTTATTTTTATATTTTAATTTATTTTAAATTTTAAAATTGGATTTCTGAAATAAGAACTCTCTAATTTTTCTTTCCAAATAATTTTAAATTTTAAATTGGATTTCTTAAATAAGAACCCTCCAATTTTTCCAAATGATTTTGCTTTCAAAACGAACTTCTCAAATAAGAACCCTTCGTTTTAAATCCTCAATCCAAAGTGTCTGTTTATTTTTTAACTTTAAATTTTGTTTTAAATTAGTTTTTAATTTGGGGTAAAAGTAGTGTTTTCTTTTTGGGTTTCTTTGGAAACTCCAGAAATACATGAAACTCTCCAAAATTATTTCATTTTAAAACAAACATTTTAAAGGGAATTTAGTAGTGTTTCGATCTTGGATAACAATCTAAGAAATACATGATATTTTTCCAAAAATTCGATGATGGATCATTAGCTAACATTTTGGTTTCCAAATTAATTTTAAATTCAAAGTGAACTCCAATATTTTTTTTAATGGCCTTGAACCACCCATATTTATTAATTCATGTTATTCGATAAATGTGAATCAATATCATTTGGGACATTCAAAATAAAACACAAAAATATTTTATGTTTTCTATTCTTCAATTAATATGATAATTTTAAATTAAAATGTGGTAACTGTTTTTCTAAGATGGGTGTTGTATGGGTGTTAACACCTTCCCTACACTCAATCGACTTCCAACTTTAAATCTAGTTTTGTAGACTATTTTTTATTTTTATGGGTGACCAATCACACCTGCTATATGATTGGTGGTGACTCCAAACCTCTCACCTCGAAAGAGACCCTTAGGGACGGACGTCAGCCGCTCCAGGTCACAAGACGTCGTGACATAATGTAGTCACAAAGTTACTAGCATTTCCTCCTTTTCCATCATTGGAACTACAAGGAACAAGACTCGGTGTGGTTTGTCCTTTTACTTGGTCTCTATTTAGATACTATTTGCATAGGTTTTTTAAGTGCTTCCACAAAGTACTAGTTCCACAACTTGTACTAACACAAGCATGATCCTTATCATAATAATTACATTTACGCCTAGCTCCCTCATTAACACTCGTTTCTAGTTTTGTAAAATTATCTCAAACACTAGACGATGGCTTACAAGTGTCTTTTTCCTAGAGTTTGAAGGTAAAGGTGGTTTAGAAGTCTGACTAGGATTGAGATGTTGAGAAGTTTCATCATTATATCTTGATTCGATTCATTTATATCATTATTACTATGTTGTCCATCTATTATAAAAATTAAACTAAAATAAATCAACTGCAGCAATAACAACATTATATTCTGATTTTGAATAAATCAACTAAACTAAAGTTTATTATTAGTATTATTATTGTTCACAAAATGAAAAGACTTTAACTTTTGAGTCTATTATTATTGAAACTTTAGAAAATGACTTTCACAATGACTAGAGTCGTCCCAATTAGCTTTTAGTAAAAGCCTTTTACACTAAAATACAAAGATTTAGAGTCAGTATCAAATTTATTGTGTTCTACGAAATGGAAAGACCTTTAACTTTGAGTCCCTTTATTGATTAAAAATAAAAAAATAAATAATAAACCAAACATCAGTATAGAGATTGAATCAACCTATCCAACAGCTCATAACCCTTTCAATTTTTAAACTACTTTTACACAATAGTTCTTTCATCAAGTCAAGTAATCATTCTTCTTTTCAAGTTAGAATTTTTCTTTAGGTATAAAGGGTTTGCAGATGTTTGTCCAAATGAATCTAACTTGAATAGGATTGCCAGAAAAACTACTTCTAACATCATACAGAGTTAGAGTAGCATTTTCTAGAGGCAAAAACTATAGATAATTTTACTGAAAAAATGTCTCAACATTGAAGTATTTAGTGCCATGGAGGAGGAATTCATAATGACTTGCTTGAGTATAAATTTAGAATAGCTTATTTTAGTTCATTATTACTTAGAAAATTTAAAACATTCAAAGATGTAAAGAATTGGCTTATTCAACCCATCCACCAGACATAAGAACGATTTTGGTGATGAGCTTGAATTTCTAATTCTCAGTACTCAAATGTAATAGAGTTAGATGAACAAAAAGAAGCAAAGAAAAAGTGAAAGACACCTTGGCTATAACAACGGCAGAGTTCGAGCTGAACGAAGGGGAAGCTTAGGTGACTACGGGAGGCTACGTCGAAGTTTGATTTGAACGTAGGGGTGCTGGCGGCAACGACAACTACGACTGTGGGAGGCGGCGGCAAAGGCGATTGTAGCTTTTTTGTCGATAAAATCACAAAGGAATGGAGGTTGCTCAGCAATGAAGTCGACAGAAGATTTTATTCGTTTTATTTTTAATATATATATATATATATATATATATATATATATATTTAATATAATACAATTTTGGTTCAGGTTGGGTTCAACCCGAACCTAAAATCCTAAACCCGAACCAAAAAATTCGGTTCTAAAAAATGCCAACCCAGCCCTTGTATTTTGGGTTGGGTTCTTTGGGTTCTTCGCGTTCTCGATTCATATGTACACAGTACACCCCTATTTGCACGTAAGTTTCTTCATCATAATGGATAGTCGACTCGGGTGCCTCCCATAATATGACATGTGATAAATTATTGTTCACTACTTACACTCCACTTAAAGGATAACTTTTAATTCACACCGTTGATGGTAGTCCTACCAAAGTTACCGATATATGGAATATTTTAGTATCTAAATCTTTACTCTTACAATCAATTTTGTTTGTGCCTCAACTTGAACATAATGTACTATTTGTGAGTAAATTAAATAAGACTTTACATTGTGAGACTAATTTCAATGCAAAATCATGTAATTTTCATGACTTGGGATTGGGGAGCATAATTGCCAATGGTGAATTTGTTAGGGATAGTATCCTAAAACTTGTAGTTGTGTAAACAAAGAACATTAAATTAAGTGTTAATGAATAATAAATGCATTGAATTTAATTTATTCATTTGTTATTTATTTATTTGTTCATGCAAGGTTGTTTAATGAAAACTTGAATAGTATGTAGAGACATACAAGGAGAATTTTATTCAAGCTAACTATTAACTCTCAAATAGAGCATAAATTGGGCTAGTTTATTATCCATTTTTCTAAGGTTTAAGGGAAATAATCGAGCGATAAAAGACTTAATGCGAGTAAAACTGTTAGAAATTGCATGCATTCAACATTTAGCATAACAAAGGCTCAACATTGCATTTTAAGGTAAAAGAATGAATAAATTGTGCTAAATGCAATGCTATACAGAAAATGTGTTGGAGAACCAATCAATGCGAACCACAGAATGTAATTGTAACATGATGCAATCATAAGGAAGTCACGTTCGAAGAATCACGCCAATAAGGAAAGAACAAAAAATCAATCAAGCAATCAATTTGGTGTCAATCAAGAAATTCCAGTAGCAATCAAGGATCCCAGTATTTATGAAGATTTTCCAACTCATCCAAACTTGCTAGTCAAGGCAATCATCCCTATATATAAAAGAAAAGAAAATGCAATCGATGAGCTGGTCGGTTGGCCAGAAGCCAATTTGCACGAAGAACGTCACAGGTGATGTTCATAGAAGTCAATGACAAGGAGTCTGCACATTTTCACAATCGCACCAATTCCTTACTTTTATTGTTATTTTGTATTAGGAGTAGATCATAGTATTGTAGAACTTTAACAACTTTTAGTAATGAGATATCTAAATTTTTCTTATCTATTGTTGTCTATTTCTATGATGCATTAAGTAGAAGGTTTGGTGAGCATTCGTATGTAGAATGAATACTGAAAATATAAGTTGTTAGATTTTATACTACTGCACTTTTAATTCCAAGTATGCGTCGATTAGCTACCCACGTATGCTAACCTTCAGTAAACTCAAAAGAAGGAACTGTAGGAAGATCCAATATGTTATGATAGGTTCAATGGGAGTTCTCTCGCATTATTTAAGGAGTTAGGAATCACCTTACTATCGCATGCGTCGCCCAGGTTTAGTATAATTAGTCATCGCGGAAGCTAGGCTAGTTAGTGCAGAAAACACTTACTCGAATAGGGAAACATGAAATTTAATTACCACTTATGCAGATTCAACATCTTTTGCATCTGCAATTCTTACCTATGCTCATTTGTTCATTCCATACTTAGAGTCGTAGGAAAAAACCCAAACAACTATCAAACTCATTTTTCTTTATTTCATTGCATAACTCTTAAGTTCATAATTTTAATTCTAGACATCAATCCATGTGGAGAACGATAAAATAAAATATACTCATCACTTGCTGCATTCTGATCGCGTATACTTGCATGTAGCGATTCTGAAGCCACACTTAGCAATAGTTTAAACTTATAAATCATTCATTACATAGATATAATTGCATCGGAAACCGCAGAATCACTAACAACCTATAGAGTCTAGAATAGATGGATGGTGGTTGGGTGTCTTATCCCGTGACATTATTAATACGACTTGTTGTGCTTATAAAGCAAGTGATTTGATCCACTTTGGTCATGTGGAGACATGTAATGGTGGTATCCTATGCAAAAGAGTTTTGCATAAGATTAGACCACGAAGTCAAAGATCTCACTACTTAATTCTATTGTAGTGTATGAACTTTACTTCGCTAGGATGATCATATGTTGATTTGATCTTAATTCTAAGTGAGCTACAAACTTCAATCTGTGAAAGCATCTTTAAATAAGTATGGGTGAAAGTAGCCAAATAGCACTGACTCAATAATCTTACCTCGTTAAGGGTGTCGTAGCAGGATAGCTGAAAGTAATAGGATTCTCACAAAATGGAATTTAGTCCTTTTCATTTAGGAATGTAGATGAGTGTCCATTTACTAGCTGGTTTTGGGTCTTAAAAAAAGAATATTCGCCTCTCATGAGCCCTAGAGGATTTGAGTTTATTAGTATGACCATAAATGACTTTTCCATGGAAAACCAATGGTACGTAAGAAGAAGTTGTAGTACAAGAGTAGAATGAATATTTGACCCAGCTGTATCTATGAACGACTTGTGAAAGATCAATTCATACATCATTAGTTATATATGTGGACATAACATGTCCTACCGTGCGTAACAGATCAACTACGAGTCTTTAATAGAATGCCCTACAATTAACGAATGAAGATTAATGGATTGATCAAAAGAGCTTGATCGATATAATCTCACGTTATTGCAACTTACAATCTATAGGTCCATTAGGTCCTCATGCTAGCTTACTATAATAATATAAATTGATTCTATAATAGTATATTATTTGTAGGAGTTCAAATTATTTGAGAGATGGTTTGATGTATGGGATACGACATCAATCCAGGAGAATTAATAATATATATACAATATATATACGATATATTTTAATATTTAATACTTATGAGATAAATATTAAAGAAAGTAAATTTATTTAAATACCATTTAAATAATTATTTTAGGGATTAAATGTAAATATTTAAATAATTCTTATTTAAATATTTAATCCATGGAAAATAGTGGTATTTATTCAAATAATATTTAAATAAATTCCACGGATTGGATATATTTAAATATGATTTAAATAATCAACGAAAATTTGATTTAACGTTAAACTAACATTTTAGTCCCTGAACTTTCCTCTTTGTTCCAATTCCATCTCTGAACCTTCAAAAGTTCAAACTTAATTCCTGAACTTTACATAAAGCTTATAAAGAGTCCCTCTCGTTATTTTAACCACCGTTTATATACTGATGATATAGCAAAACAAAAACAATAAAGAAATGTCAAATATCATGAGTTTAAAGACTAATGAGGTTTGTGTATTGAATCAATTTTTATATTTGTTAGGGATTTAAATCTTCCTTCACCTTATTTTTCTCACCAGAATGTTGCAAAAGAACTCTATTAGAAGTTGAGGAAGAACACAATTGGAATCTAAAAATTTCTTCTTTGTTCAACCCTGCCTCAACCTCTCATTGTGGCTCATATTTTCTTGTTTTTCACGGTATAGTAAACCTTCTTTACCATTCTCTCTCACAAAATCAAAACCTTCTCAACTTCTTCAATCCGACTTTAAAGAGTTATTTTGGCACTATGTCGTCGTTCAATCTTCAAGATTTTTTTGAATTGTAAATTTAATTTCACTCTTAATTTTTTTCAATTGGATTAAATGTGATTTGGGGCTCGCTTAATTCTCTAAATTATTGTCTTATTCTACATATATTGGCTTGGTCACGACAGTTTGTTTTTGGATAAAAACTTTGGTTGTATTGATTGAATTTTGAAATGAAGATGTCCTAAGTAGTGAGCAGTTGTTTTCTACAATAGGTATTGTGCACTAACCATGGTGTAACTGGAACCTAATTATCTTTGATGCTTATTAAGATGTATGTAAAGCTCTAGGTTGTGTTGCTATTTGTTTTGAAAAAGATGGAAGAACACAGGTTCAATTCCAAGCTGCAACAAGCTTAGATATATGAAAAATTGTATTCCATTAGCTTACTTATAATGAAAAATTGTTTATAAAATTGTAGTTTTAACCCATTTTCTTTGCATCCTTTACATGGTTGGAGGTTGATGGTGTTCAACTTCATCAAATGAACAAAGAGAAAAGTTTAGGGACTAAAATGGTAAGGTAGGATTCTCCAAAATTATCCAATGGAGAGTGGCTTTTTTGGCTTCATCAACATGATCAATATTAATAACAACCCACTTATAATAGATGTTACTTTTCATACTATGTATTGATGTACATGTGTTTAATTCTTTAGATTGTAAAACTAAGTTTGAGAAAAACCATCATTCTCAAATCAATTTTAGTAACATTTATTTAAAGATTTCTATTTGTTATACAGATTTTTTATAGATTTTTTAGTTGCTATTTTGTTTCAAGAAAAAAAAAATGAAAAATACACCATTTCCTTACATAATACATTTACTTTTTTTTTTTTTTGTCTATCCACACATTCGTTAACAACTAATAAAAGAAGGGTGAGATTATTTTTTAAGATTAATTTTCACCATTTTCTAGTAAGTTTAAAACAAACTCAATGTTTTATTGGTTCTAAGATATTATAAAATGTGCTAAAGGTATCAATGTTCAAATAGATGCTCGATTAATGAAAGAATACATAGTTGGTTTGGGTTAAATCTTCTCATGAATCTATAATATTGAAACCAATTCATTAATCAAATTCAACATTCACAAAATTTATAAATTATATAATAATAATCTTTCCATTGTCATTACAAAAAAAAAAAAAAAAAAAAAAAAAAATCAAGGGTATCTCACTCTCCTACCTTTGTACAAAAGAATATCTGTTTCTTAAGAAGCAAACAAAAAAGTATTCTTTCTAGCTTATGAGAAAATTTAGGTAAGGGTGGGTAAGTATATTGGAAATACTTACCACCATTTTGTACCACATCTCTTTACACTTTAGTATTTCTCTCTCCATTAATCAAAGTCAATTTAAAAAAAAAAAAAAAAAGATGTGGTCCAAAATGGTGGTAAGTATTTTAAATATATTTACCTACTCTTACCTAAGTATTGCTTCCAGCTTATTGCCCTTGATTTAACAAAAAAACATATTACTCCTAATTTGTTACTCCTAATGCAATAACCACAAGAAATAGATTGGTTGTAATAAGCCGATTAGATTTTACCAGTAACTTCTAACGAGCACTAGTATTCAAAGTTGATTGTTAGGTTTATGTGTTTCCTACAATTCAAAAATAGTAAATATCAACCATCTTTAATCAATGTGTTCTAAAAAAACAATCTACAATCAATATACATTGCATTACAAAGTATTGAATTACTAACGAATTAGTGATCGTTGAGGCATTCTCTATATGGACATCTGCAACTTCTATTAGGAATGTGTTTGTTGCACTTGCTACATTTCATGAGAACATGTCTCTTCCCTATAGTAGTCTCTTGTCTTGTCTCGTCAATTTCTTTCATTCTTAATTTCTTGAGTCTTTCTAGAGGTCTTCTAAACTTAGGGGGGTTGAATAACGAAGTAGTTCGTTGGTGTCCATAAGTTAGTACCATTAAGTGGATAAATAAGAGGATCGTAATATGAGGCATATGATCTCCTTTTGTAACAATCATCAATATATGACTCAACTTTTTCCCCTTTGTAAAATATTGAACTAATAGCATGCTCAAAGCAATCCAATTAATTCCCACTTTCTACAAGTACAAAATTTAGTTTCTAGATCCACACTAAACCTCCCCCATCCATTTTCCAACCTTAAATTTTGAATTTCAAGCCCAGGTAGATAACCAACCCTACTACGAACCTTTTCTGCCTCTAATTTTTCTAAATTTTAGGGCAAACATCTCCGTTCAAATTGCTTATCTTATCTCTATTTTTTTTTAATCTTCTCATCAAATAATTTCTAATCCATACACAAATAGAGAGAGAGGGGGAGAGGGAGAGAGAGAGAGAGAATAGGTTGATCCCTAGCTTTAGTATCGTTGCATCGAATGCCTCACATATATTATTAACAACACACACACACACACTTACTTTGAGTATTAAATGCATGCTTACTCCAAAGTTTAGGTTTAATGACCTTTAACCATCCATATGCTTCTTCATTTAGCTTCTTCATTTCTTTCATCCATTTATCTCCCTCATTGACAAAGATAAGTTGCTTTGGAAGCGCACATGATTTCCTTTAAATGTTTGTCTGGAGTTTTCTTTTTTCATTTTGTTATAAATGTATCTCACACAATATCTATGGTCATTATTTGGGATGAGCTAATTGAATGTAGGAACTCAGTCCTGAAAAAAATAATCAACATAACATAGAACAATTGTACTATATAAGATGAATTTTAATATTCTAAATGAGACAATTATTGCATCTATATTTCACAAAAAATTAAGTTTAGAGTACCTTTTGTTGATCTAATATAAATGTAAAACATCTAAGATCTCCAAAACCAAGGTTTTCAATTAGTAACGATAGAAACAATGTCCACGAATCCTTTGTATCTACCTCAACGACTGCAAATGCAAATAGGTAAAATTGATCATTAGGGTCTCTTCCTATAGCTTCAATTAATTGTCCACCATAAAGGCCTTTCAAATGACAAGCATCTAAATCAATTAAAGGTCTATACCCTACTATAAATCCTTTCTTACATGTCTCAAGCTAAATGTAGAAACGTTGGAATCTATGAGCCAACCAAGCCCTTCCAATAGGTTCTCGACCATCTATCTCTTCCTCCTCAAATATTTTTAATTTCACAAATGAAATGGTACCAAGATTTGAAGTATGTAATTCCTCGCAATACTCCTATAATTGACCAGATTGCTGAGCGTATGAATCTCAAACCTTATCTAATGCAAGTCTTTTGGCTCTATAAGCCATACTTTTAGTGGTTTTTGAAATATATTTGTGTTGTCTTTTTTTAAAATAGAAGTTAGCTTCATTTCAGGATTGTCCATAACCTCATTTTCTTATCGTTTGTTTAATCAAAATGATATCAATCGGGGATTTCTAAAGCATCTACTACATGTATATTCGTTCACATAAGTTTTCAATTGAAATATATCTTGTCCTTGAACTTTGGTTGCATATGCTAACCATTTACAACTTTCTATACATTTTGCTCAAACTCATATTTATTCTTTTTTACATAATAATTCCACATCCTCCTTTGATGGCATAAGTATTCAAAGCATTTTTAAACTCACTCAAAGAATTAAATAACACGTCAATTTTAAAATTGTTCATGCTATTTTTCTCAATGTTTTGCTTGAAATATAGAAATTTCATCTTACTTTACATTTTTTGTCTGAACTTGATGAGTCATGTATTGAGTGTAGCTTTTCAGAGTCTATGTTTAAATCACTTCCAATATCAATCTCCCCACTAGAAGTTTCATAATTTCCAACATCTATTTGATTCCTATAACTCAACATTACATGTCTACATTTTTCTGCTTCAAACTCATTCATGTTGTCACTGTCATACCCCAAAACAATTATCTAAATTAAAACGATCATCATCTGATAAACCATTATCTACTTCTTGTTACACAAATACTCCAAAAGACATTCCATCACTTAAGAGACTCGTTAATGCCTCTACATCATCGTTAATTTCTAAAATATTATAACCATCAACATCCACTATAGGATCTCTATCCCATACTTTAAAATAATTAGCGACATAACCTAGATTCTTAACCAAATCCATGTATTCAGACAATGACCATGATTCTAAACAAAATAAAAAAGTGATCCACTTTGCTTGATACAAATTCGATATTGGGTTCGTCAACAAATAACCCCCCATAATGCACCATGACGACAAACAAAGTCATACCTATAAATTTAAAGTTGTTCACTTGATGAAGTCAAACACCATCAACCTACAACCAACAATGTAAAGTGGTAATTTAGTTCATTTGTATTCCAATATAAATACTATTTGAAATTTAGCCAAGTAGCACTTAAAACATCTATTCTTCTAGGAATAAAGTGATCAACGACTTTGGAGATTCAACTAAAACTAGTAAAGGATGCACAAAAATGGGCTAAAGCCAAATTTAATAATCAACTTCATTTAGAATACAATTTATAAACAACTTTTTATATATATATATAAAAGTAAGATAATGGAATACAATTTTCACATATCTAAGTTTGTTGGAGCTTAGAATTGAACTCATATTCTTCCATCTTTTCCAAACACAATTAGTAGCATAACCTAGAGCTTTACACACATCTTAACAAGCATCCAAGATAATTAGGTTTCAACTACACAATGTTTATTAGATTGTTAGGGTTGTTAGAATTGTTAGGATGGTTAGGGTTTAAGAGATATTTTACTATTTTAAAATTTGGTTCTCTGCATAAATATTGCCCCACAGAGGAGATAAATAATACGTCATTTTCTCTATATTTTCTAAATTTAATATGGTATCAGAGCTATAATTTTTTTTCTGTTGCGTTACTTTTTTTCCTTCTCTTGTCAATGCAATTCCTTGGGTACCATGCCACCATTTTCCTATGGCATATTCAACTAATTTTTCCTTTTTCTCAGCCTTTTCAATTGTTTTTTATTTTCTCTATTTTTTCTTCTTTTTTTTTCTGCGATTTTCTTCTATAGTGTGTTTCTATTTTTCCAATTGGCTCTGTCTTCCCAATTGACGCTTCTCTTCCCAAATTGGCGTTGCGGTCTTTCCAAATTGGCGCTCATCATGTGTTTTTTATTCTTATTTATTTTGGTTGTTTTTTTTCCTCCTCATCTTTTTCATTAGATTAATTTGCTCACTTTTCTCCTACTTCAAGTTTGGACTGTCTATGTCCTCTAACTTGCGAGGGACTATTAGATTGTTAGGGTTGTTAGAATTATTAGGATGGTTAGGGTTTAAGAGATATTTTACTATTTTAAGATTTGATTTACTGTATAAATATTGCCCCACCGAAGAGATAAATATTACGTCATTTTTTCTATATTTTCTAAATTTAATAATGCTTAGTGCACTATACCAATTTTAGAACACAATCGCTCACTACTTAGGACATCTCCCTTAGAAAATTCAATAAATACAACAAAAGTTTTTGTCACCAAAAAAATTGTCAAGACCAAGCCAATATATAGATAATAAGACAATAATTTAGAGAATTAAGCGAGCCCCAAATCACATTTCACCCAATTGAAAAAAGTAAGAGCAGAGATAAAATTAAATTGCACCTCAAAAAAATCTTGAAGATTTAACAAAGACCTAGTGCAGAAATAACTCTTTAAAGTCGGATTGAAGAAGCTGGTTGTTGATTTAAAGGTGTAAAAAGATGAGTTCGACGATGTTGAATAGATTTTAGTTTGGTGAGAGATAATGGTAAAGAGATTTTACTGTATTGTGAAAAATAGAAAAATATGAAGCATAATGAAAGGTTGAGGGAGGATTGAATAAAAAGAAAGAAGAAATTTCAAGACTCCAGATGTGTTATTCCTCAAATTCTAATGGCGTTTTTCTGCAACATTTTGGGGAGAAAATAAGGTGAAGGAAGATTTAAATCCCTAACCCATATAAAAATTTACCCGTTAAACAAAACTCATTAGTCTACAGACTCATGCCATTTGACATCTCTTTATTGTTTTTTTTTTTTTTTTTTTTGCCATATCATCAGCATATAAATGGTGGTTAAAAGAACTTAACGGGAGGACACTTTATAAGTTTTATGTAAAGTGCACGAACTAATTTAGAACTTTTGAAAGTTCATGGACTAAATTGGAACAAAGAGGAAAGTTCAGTTACTAAAATGATAGTTTAACATTGATTTAAATATTATATATTTAAAAAGATATTATCAATTATGGAAAAATGGTGGGGCTTGAATCCTATAAATAGAAGCCTTAGTTGAACCTAAAATTCATCATTTCACACACCATATTGTGGTCGTCAAACTTTTGGTGAAAAGTTTATCTCATAAACTCTCTCTTTCAAACTCCATGTGTGTCCCCTATATGGTGATCAATCTTTATTCGAGACATAGCTCTAAAAATCATTTTGAGTCTACCATTGAAGATTGAAGAAATTCGTTGACCAAGGTAACAAAGGACTGCCAACCAATTTATAAGCGTCAACACTATAAGTGTTCTTATGCTTTCCTTCTTTGTATGTATTTGGCAAAATCTAGCACATGCACTTTGGAAACTGATTATTCACAGTAGAACTGTGTGTACGATTATATCTTCTAAAGGTAAACTTTTTTCATGTGCAATAAAATTTAGTCTACTAATTAGTCAACATGTATTTACAATTCCTGAGATTTTTTTTACAAAAAAAAAAAAAGCCTTATCATGATGTGGTATTATCGCTTAGGTTGTTTAAGCTTCTACCTTCAACGCTTATTTCCATTGCTATTTGTCCATAAAAATAGAAAAAAAAAAAAAATCAATATGAAATTTGTCCGCTCTCCGAACACACTTGCACTCTATATATACCTCGTCTTTATATTCATCTCAACCTTTTTCTATTATCCATGGGGACATTTGGGGGCCGTCAAAAGTAGAGTATATATATATGATCCTTCTCGTTTAATCTTTAAATTTCTTATGAAAGATAAGTCTAAAACTAGTCATTTATTCATTCTTAATCATAAGATGATTCAAACCAAATTTGAAACAAATATCAAAGTACTTAAGAAGGATAATGTCGTGACTTGTGTTGCAACGTGATCGCGACGTGGAGAGGCCGACGTCCTCTTTCAAGGTTTCTTTTAAAAAAAAGAGTTTTGGAGTAGCCACCAACCTTTTTTAAAGGTGTGATTGGTCACCTAATTTTAAAAAAAAAAATGATCTGCCTAATCAGATTAAGTTCGGGAGTCGTATGAGTGTAAGGAGGTATTAGCACCTTACAACACTCAGTTTTAAAACGGTCACCACAGTTTATCTTATTATATCCTAATTATTATTATTTTATTATGAAATGGTCTTTTATTTTAAAACAAAAAATGTTAGTTTTATGAAAATAAATGTTTCACATTTGATCTTACCTTAACTTTAAAAATAAAGTAAGGGTGGATATGGTGAGTATGATTATACCAATCAATTTAATATCATGTTGAAATTTTCTTTATTTAAAAGAAAAAATTTTTTCTCAAGAACTTGAGAAATTCTCAACTCCAGCATAGGTTATACATGATTCTATTTTAGAAAAGGAAATATGAGAACTTTCGTATGCCTGCACGGGAGTCAAACTCCACGAAGGCATATTACTCAACCGTCTAAATAAATTTTTCTTAAATAAAATATTCTTGTAAAAAAAAAAAACTTGAAATTTTAAAATCGAGTAAAAAATGTAAAATATTTGTATAAGCTTATTTTAAAATATCTCAATGATATCAATTCACATCCATCACAAAATATGAATAAATAGTTTTGAGTGACCCAAAACCATTAGAAAAATCTTTGAATTTACTTTGCATTTTAAAATAAGTTTTTCACTTTGAGAACATTAAAAAATAATGATTCCTAATGATTTGTCATTGATTTTTTATTATAGGAAATTTTCATTTATTTCTGCCATTATCGCCAAGAAAGAAACACTACTAGTTCCTAAAACAGAAATTTGTTTCAAAATGAAATAACTTTGAGAGAGTTTCATGTATTTTCGGAATTACATTAAAAAAAAAAAAAGAACCCTACTCTTCTTCCAAATTAAATCAAAGTTCTAATTTTGTGAACTTCAAAAAAACTAACTTTAAGAAATTAAATATAAATTGATTACTTCAATTATGGTGTCAATTTCCAGGTAGAGGTGTTCCGTACGGATACTTAATAACCCCAGCCTAGATAGAATTGCTCACCAGAATATTATGATCAATTTGTATTTTAAAATTCATTAATTATTTAATTAAAAACCAACTTTCAAGAAAAAATAAAAAAAAATAAAACATCCACAGTGTATTTTAAAATTTTAATCAAACAATTACTTATCCAATTGAAGATTAACGCACAATTAAGAGTAGAATTAAAATTAAATCAACAATCAACTAACGAAGAATAAACAACAAACAATGAGCTGTTTAAAAATAAATCAATCTAATAGGACCAAATTGGAATTGAACAAATCTTAAGAATTCAATCTATGGATATGCAATTATAACCAAATTGAAAATTAAACCAATGTATTATGTCAAATTTAAATGAAATAAACTATGATTCAAATGAAATTTAAACATTATACTTCTTACCAACTACAATGAAACAAGTTATGGAATGTCCATTTGCAAGACAAATAACATCTATGAGTCAAATTGAAATTTAAACATGAAATTACAAAAAAGGGAACCAAGATTAATCAATTGCAACTCAAAATTAATCATGATTTAATCATAATTTAGCTATAACAAATCATAATTAAATTACAACAAAATTAGACCTAGTTCAAAATACAAT
>JBBMKA010058527.1:0-17884 GCA_037833695.1 Sechiopsis laciniata
AAAAAAAATAGTTATCAAACCGGGCCTAAATTGTTGTTAGGATGAATTTTGAAATATAAATGAATATTTTGAGATAAGATTTGTTCAAATATTCAAACTTCAAAAATAATTTATTTTTATTTAGATCGACTTTTAACTTGAATTTATTTAAATAATTGAGTTAATTATTTTTAATTTGAAAACTAAATCAATTGGAAATTAGTAGACATAACGTTTGGATAAAAAATATTACACTTTTGTTTAAAAGTGTCATTAACCATTTAAAAACTTTAAAAATTATTCTTTACTTATAAATAGTTATTCTCATTCGAAATATAAAAGTAAAATTTGTCTTTTACGAACACAATTCAATATCTATAGTATGATTGAAACAAAACTTTAGTATTTTTTTTTATCATTTTTTAAGTCCAAGAATATTTTTGAAACATTTTAAAAGTTTATGGGTATTTTTGAAACCAAACTTTGATGATTTCCATCCAACTTTAACGGTAGGAGCATTTTTAGAACTTTGATTAAAATTTGGGTGTAATTTTAAAACTTTTCAAAGTCCAGGGATATTTTTGAGACAACTTCCATAGTTTAGGCGCATTTTATATAATTTAGCCATTGCCTTTTCTTTCGATCATTTGATATTGACCATAGTTTACCCCCAAGCAATTCCCATCATAACCGATGATTGAAGGGTATTTCCGGGAATTGAAATATATTGCGACAGTCCATCAATTTTGACGCGATCAATCCCTAGTCTGGCAGCGCTCAAACTATATCTTCCTTTATATACACCATACGGCCACGACCCCTTTCAAACCCGAAACCAAATTTCGCAAAACATTTCAATTGTTGACTTTTTCTTCGCATCTCCGATCCATGGACGCCGTAGATTCAGTCGTCGATCCTCTCAGAGAGTTCGCCAAGGACAGCGTTCGTCTCGTTAAGCGGTGCCACAAACCCGATCGCAAAGGTATTTTCCTTTCTTTCGCATTCTATTGCATGGATCTGATTCAGTTGAGGCTATAGATTTTGATTTCGGTTTCAATTTGGCTTATTCTACGTTGTGGTGATGTAGAATTCACCAAGGTTGCCGTCCGTACCGCCATCGGCTTCGTTGTTATGGGATTCGTAGGATTCTTCGTCAAGCTTATCTTCATTCCGATCAATAACATCATCGTCGGATCTGGTTAAATTAGGTATGCATCTAGTCGAATAGATCTTGTATTTTCCGCTTTCGACATGGCTTGTGTTTGTTCTGCATCGTTCTCGTATCGTATTATTGGCGATTTTTGCAATTATGAGACAAATCGACAACCGTAGGTCGCTTCGTGAAATTTTTGGTTGATAAGATTTACGATTGAATTGTTTACTCCAATTTTCGTTATATCCACGCGCATGTAATAGTTTTCCGATTTGTAGACATTGATCTCTATGCATTATAGATCTAAACGATTGAACATCTACGACTAGTGTTGATTCTTTGTAGATCATAGTCTTCCTAATATTCAAGACGTTACAGCTGTTGATTTACGTTTTTTTCCTTCCAAGATGACTTCGGTTGCTGTTGAGATTCGTTAGGAAACATTATAGAAGCGGCATTGCTACGCTTCAGAATGGTTTATTCTGAGTACCGTTCTTCAGATGACTTAGTTTTCTTTCAATATCTAAGTTTAGTTTGTCTTTGCCCCCTTTTTATATATTGCATTATAGATTTTGTATTTTTATGAATGCCCTAGGTAGTTTGCTTCTTGTCTTCTTTGAAATTTAATGACCATCTTAATTAGCAAAATTGTTTGGCATGCATTTACTGAAAGACAATGACATAATCTACATTATGAACTGGCTGTGGATTGTTAGCATTAGCTGTAGCCTGTATGCACATTCAATCTTACTCATCTGGGCAATAAGAGTTGAGCTCAACTATGTATGACTCACGAGGTTACAGATTCTAATCTTCCACCCTCAATTATTGTTGAATTTTAAAAAAAAAATCTTTCTCATCTGAAAAACATTTGTTGATTAGAGGTGTGAGCAGGACAGAGCCAAGAAAAATGTATAGCTCCGGGGTATACCATTTGATTTTCCACCTTTAGGTCCACTCTCATTTTCCCCTTTATTTTTTTTCTTTCCATCGTTTACTCCATTTTCTCCCTTCAATTGAATCCTTGAATGCAAGGGAAGGATGAGCATTAAAAAAATCTTAAGTCAGTTAAAAGATTAAGCAAGGTTTTTACTGTCTCTAGCACCTTTTGTGGCCGCATTGTCTGATCCTAGCTGTATCCGGTAGTCATTTAGGACAATATCTCAATAAAACCTAGTCCTTCTGTTGGTCTAGATAGTTTTCGAATGCTGGAATGGAGATATAGTGGATCAAAACCAAAGGTTAGAAGTGAGAAACTTTGGAAGTGGTAGAGTGTAGGAATCAATGCCTGTGTTTGGAATAAACAAGGACTAAAAAGGATGTAGTGGTCATTGCCGATTGATATTCCTCAAATTAGATGTGCTTGTGTACCCACCCTTAGCATCAGAGCGACATTGACGCATTCAGTGCCATTTATGAAAGTGGTTATTGGCTTTTTTTTCTTTTTTGATATTCGTTAGTGTTTGGCCCAGCTTACGTGCACCTCTAAGAAATTATTGAACACATTACCAGATTCTACAAAATTTGGATATCAAGGAAACTTCTAGGAAATTATTTCCTTGTAGGTGCTGGTGGCCATTATGGATTGAACACAACACCACTTATGATATTCTTGACCATGAGGTGGCCTAATGTTGGTTTTCTTTCTCTCTAAAATACTGTAACTTCAATTCAGTGGTTATTATACTCATTGAGGTGTTAATATTTTGATGGTAGTGGTATTTTTAAATTGATGTAATTACCGGAATTCTTCATCCTTGACACAAAAAATTGTTATGGTTGTTCTGACAGCTTGCAACAATAGAAAATGTACCTTTGTTTAAATATTACAACAATCCCAAGATTTCTTTTCCAGTGCACCCGATTCATAAGCATACGACGTCAGTTGATTTAGACTATAACTTTATTTTGCAAATGGAATTTCAGGTCATGCAAGAGCTCGTAGCTCGTAGGTGATGGCGGCTGGCGGTCACGTCTAGTGCAACCTGTGTTCATTGAGGAATACCTTAGGCTTTAGCTCTTCTTGCAGAACTTTTACATCTTATTGCATAAATTAAGTAAACCCCAGGATATGTGGAAAATTTTCTTGTCACATTAATGAACTCATTTATTTATATTTGAATGTTATAACATGTTCTTTTGGTTAAATATTTGTTTGGAAATTTGTCATTGGGGAAGTGACTGTATTGCTGCCCTTCTGCCAGGCAACAATAGGTATTCTGTTGAGAGGAAGATCATAATTCTATTGGGTTCATAAATTTTTTATTTTTAAAACCGAGTTTTATTAAAATGGTCGCTCCTTGTTCAACCAAGTTCAAGACAAGAAGTCGACAACCATGTACATTTTAGTATATCAAGGTGGAGAGCACTAGATGTATTTGATTTTTCCCCATAATTTTTTAATTTGTTAAAATGATGGGCTTAAAGAAGAATGTCGAGTTTTTGAGGTCATTTTAATGTACTTGGCCTTGATAGTTGATATTGATACTGATTCAGTTAGCAAATTGACTTGAAGGCTTAAGTAGACCGATATGGTGAAATATATTCGATCGATAGGGGCCTTGAGGGAGAGAAGAAAGACCATCAAAGTGTAGTAAAGAATCAATACAATTGTGAGAATTGAGAGTGAAGCGGTTTTAAAGAGTTGTAAAGGTATAAAATCTAGACTCAAAGTATTCGGGTTTCTGCGTATATGAGTGGGTTTGGTCCTGTTAGCTTTCCATCATTATTGAAGTAGTAAATTCAAAATCTCGACTTTGTACTTAGCTTGATAGAGGAGCGAATCAAGCGGCTTTAAAGAGTTGTAGCGGTACACAATCTAGACTCGAGTATCAGGGTTTATGTAGATGCGAGTGGGTTTGGTCCTGTTACCCTATAGATCATTATTGAAGTAGTAAATTCGAATCTCGACTTTGTACTTGGCTTGATAGAGGAGCGGAGATACCCAATGTTTGTTAAGCTTGAGAAGTAGTCATATAAACCAAAATCTAATGTGGGTTGCAGCTTATTTTTACAAAGATAAGAAACTTCATCAGATGTGGGCTGCTATTCAAGCTCCATCTACATATCCTGATGCAATAGGTTCTTGAAATTGACTGCACTCAAGAAAAAATTGACAAATACACATAAAGGTCATTGAAGTTCAAACCCACTTATACAAAAAAAACTTAACGAACAAAATAGCTGTCCTTCACTTAAAGGGTTTAGAGAACAAAAACTCTTGAGACAACTCAAAAGACTTGATAGCAAAAAGGTTTGAAGATTCTTTAAAGTTCTTAGGGTACTGAACACTCCTTGAATACCGAAGACCCTTCGAGAATTTAAGACTAAAATTGGTCGAAGCTTCAACTCGAGAACAAGTGCTCCGACCCTCAAGTGAAACAAGTATACAAGAGAAAGAAGTTGGTAAAAAAAAAAAAAAAGAGAGAGAGAGAGAGATTGAAAACTCTTTGAAACCCTTAAAAAACTAGAGACTCTTTGAAGATACTAGAACACTTTGAAGATCAGAAATTAATTCATATAGACTTACTTCTAGGCCTTTGAAGACTTATTGTGGCTGGCTTCTATCAGCTCTCTCATGGGTTCAAGATTCAACAAAGAGTAATAATAAGCATCAAGAATTGCATTCAATTAGGAAATGGGTTTGTTTTGCTTGCCATTTCAACTCAGTTTTGTGGTTATTTCCTAAACTGTACAGATTACATTTATTTACTATATATATCAAGGTAATTTTAATCTGTTACAGTTCAAGAGACGCTACATGGTATAAAATGGATATTACAATCAAAGCTTAAACAAACTACTAATCATTCAGCTGCTTGGGAAGATGCCATTGTGGTCTCAAAGGATTTCTTCCTGATTAAAAGACATATGATCCTAGAGGGATTTGCATGTGTATTATCAAGACTGCACAACACAAAGTCAGGCCTATGTAGAAGGGGGTTTAGACGTTCCTCGCCAACAACAAAAGCAGTCGCGTCGAGAAGCACATGCCAGGAGTTTCGATGAGCCTCCGAAACCCAATGCAGCGAGTATCGAGTCCCGTTTACATCAGCTGGATAAGAAAACAACCCCTTTGGACTGTGCTTACACTTCCTTCTGAAGTACTGACTAAGTTGAGATCCTTTAATCCTCAAATCCAACCAAGTTTCTGGTGCTTCTATCACTTTAGATTCCTTAAAACTAGCAAACTCTTTAATGCAATCATGTTCTTCTCTTATAACTGTCATGTAGTAGTTTCCTCTGAAAAATGGATAAGCTTCTCCAACTAACATCATGGCTTGTCTGTAGCTTGGTGTGAACAGGACAAGGTACTCTTCATTAGGTAATCCACAGTGCTTTAGAACTTTGTTTTGGGCTTGAATTTCTGGAATTGAGATGAAACTCCCTGGAAATGAAGATTTCTTGTTGAGAATGTCTAACAATCTTGAAGGTTCCAATTGGGTACCCTCCAAGTTAGGGAGATTGCTTCCAAACGATGGTGTCGAAAGCTCTCTCGGGATATTTCTAGGTGACTTTCGCCAATCGTCGGGCATGGTTTGATCTGTTGACTCCTCATCGATGCAAAGACAAGAGAGGTCTATCTTTTCTCCATCTAGTCCTGCATACTGAGGGTACTTGGCTAATACATATTGTTCCACATATTGCCTTTCTGCTGGTGTTATAGGACCTGACCATCTGAGATCGAGGCCGGTGAGCGTCGATATCGCTTCCGCTATGATGTGTGGAGGTATCATAGTAAGAGCTTTCTGTATAGAGCCAAAAATTCAACCAAATTAAAGAAAAACAAGTTCATCTTCATGAATGGTTGTAAAAATAAAGAACTTTTTGAACAAAGAGTAATTGACATGTTATGTCAAGAGTTCATCAAGAAAATTTACCTTGACTCCCATACTACTTGGCCTGAAAACATCTGTAGATGGCTTGAATTCAGAGGCAATGGTAGATTCTTGACTTTCACCTTCCATGAAGGTCTAATTCATTGAAAATATATATATATTAGACTTGGAACAAGTGCAACTTATCCCGGGTATGCAGTGGGGAAAAGCTCGATTCTGGATTATCAAAAAGAAAAAGAGAGGTAGATACTAGAAATCCATACCTGAGATTCAATAAGCAAACAAAATTGTGCTATGTTCTTCAATCTTTTTCCCCCACTTTGTTTATTCTCTCTGAAATTCACCTCAATGTTCAAACTTATTGCTTACCAAGTTTATGATCATCTCTTAAGAAGAACACAGAGATGACAAAAACAGAGAAATTAAACCTTGTGGCTAAAACTTAAAAGAAAGAACTCTCATGAAGGTTATTGTTTTTTCTCAGCAGAAGAGAAGACCATCTATGAAATGATGGTAGATTCTATGGCAGAGATGATAAAAGAAAAGGAGAAAATGGTAGCAAGCAATTAACAAGTCAAACTGAGAATGACCTGCTGAATATGTAATAATTGGGTTCTAAATAAATTAATAAAGTGCACTAGGAATATTTATAGGAGTTGAGAAGAGTTGGCCACACTCATTCATGTTAAGGATCCTATGTCGGAAATAGCAAAGACCTCATAACAATTTATAAATGATATGAGTTAATCTCTTTATTGCTAATTGATTTTGAGGTGAAATTCCATGTTATTTAATAGTTTAGATTTTTTTTTAAAACTTCAGAGATGTGGATGTGAATGGGAGGTACAAGGAAGATTGAATTTAATTTTTGGAGTAGACAGCAACAGTATTCTAAAACTCTTATGTAAAATGTTAATTGCCTTCTTTCGGTAATATCACAAACGGAGAGAGGGAGAAAAAAAAGAAAGAAGAAGAGTTCTTGGCCCCTTTGATAACCTTTAATTTTCTTTTTTTCTTTTTTAAATTGATATGTTTTCTTATAATTTCTTTACCGATGTCCTCTTCTTTCTTAAGAAATTATTTGATTTTTTTTAATGTCCATAACTATTAGAGTCAGGTGCACGTGATCTACAACATTTGGATGTTAAAAAAACTTGCAAAAAATTAACTTCTAAATAAGTGACTATCATAAATTGAATTCATTATCTCTTAATTCTCCAAAGTTTGTTTGACCACTAAACCATTTTAGGAGGGTTTTTAAATATAAGTTCTTAGGAACTTTTTTTTTTCTTTTCAAAATTGTGCTTGAATTTGAAAACTATTAGTAAAATAGATAGCAAAATAAAGAAATTCATGGACAAAAATAATGTTTATGAATCATAATTTTTTAGAATAAAAATCTAATGATTATTAAATCATACCTTAAGTAATCTAAATAGGTACTTTCGCAATTAGTCCATAAAAGAAATTAGGCCTCATTTTTAATATTTGTGCCCAAGTTATATATGTATGAAAATCTGCAAAAATAAATATGTTTATGTGCGGATATGAACTTAGTTCAAGTGGCATATCATATATGATTTTAGAATCGAGAGATTATGAGTTCAAATACAAAAAATTATTTAAAAAATGTGTTGATGCGGAACAATAGACATTAGTTGGGTTTGGTATGATTGTGAAGGGAAAGAATATGCGGTCATGAGATGCTCAAACAAACGTATTACAAACAGGCAATCGTCATAATCATAATATTAAAATCTGCCTCTCTAAGCTTTTACTCCACCAACTTGACATTAAATTAAACCCATTATTATTTGATTGGAGACTTAGTCCTCTATAAAAACCTGCTCTATTCCATTGCAACAAAAGAATGATTCTCTGTTTTTCTACGACCAGTTTTATTTATAATAATACACAAAAAATAAAAAATTAAAATTAAAAGAAAATAAAAAGGAGGGCAAGAACAAAGATATGTAGCCAATCTTCAATTAAAACAGCTCACTGTTTAATGTAACTGATGTTTTAATTTATTTTGTTTTTTATCTTCCTTTTGCTGTCACCTTTCAAACAGTTCTCTACCGTTAAATCTTTTGCTTTCGTACTTTCCACGAAGCTCCCCCTGAAAATGACTGAATAATCTGCCTGTACCTAACCTCAAATTGTACAAAAAACCGACAATCCGAATAAGTCGGACTACCAAACCCAGATCGTAAAGATTGGATTGAATTATAATTCCCTTTAAGTTGGATTATGTCATAGTTTTCTAATTTTCTTTAGGTTGAATCAATTCATGAGTTGATCAATGTTTGACTCGTTCAACCCAACCCAACCTTAACTAAGAATAATATTATGTGTGCGTGAGAGAAAGATTAACTAACAAGATACATCGTTAACATATTAGTACGGAACATGCAATAATGAAATAGACATATTGCGTTCGAGTTTAATATCATGCAATTTTTTTTTGACATATTTGTGAACTATAGACGGGGCTTGAAGAGAAAAGAATGAGTCTATACAACTCGATAACCGAACCAACCCAAAAATGTATGAATTTATTTGAATTGAGTTCCCCAATAAGATTGGAACCTAAAAATTTGAGTTAGTCCAAAAAAATTCTCTTTCATCCCATTCTCTACACCCCTAATATGCATATATGTAAGTTAAATACATTCATCAGAATGTTGAATTGTGTGCAACTTTTAAAAGGGGTGTGGCCAATTTTTGTATATTTCCCTTGGAAATTGTCTTTATCATAGAATTACAAGTTCAAACTTTCTAGTTAGTTTTGCCTTCGTTCACCCTCGTCCTTGGCTTACGATATCCATGATCGCCGATCGTCTTTCTTTTTTGACTGGGTCTGGTGAATCAGAATTCAGTAAATGAAGATGAACTACTAGTTTTCCAAGGGTCAAAATTCACCATATGTTTGTTAGACATTTTGAAGAAATTTCCTCTTTAGACAAGAAGAGCACATAGGAAAATAAAAAGATTCGAGTCGGCCAATATTGAAACCCAGCAACCACTAGAAAAGTCACCTTCAACTCTACTCATAGTCACCAAACGGTCCAAAAAAGTGATAGAATGTCTAAGTGAGACTTCAAGTAACCATCCGAAATCGATGATTGAAATACCAAGCTCCTGGTGGTAACTGTCTCCAAAGGGTGGCGGCCTTGCTGGTAAAGGTATTGAGGGCTTTCAAAATTCACGAGTGAACTTAATTGTAAAATTTTTTGTTACCTTCCATGTTTTGATCTAGGAATATAGTGGGGCCAAACTCCGATTCTCGGTTATGAAAGAAAATGCTTGGGTGGTAACCACAACAATTAGCAAAGTGGATTGATAAATATAAAAGGGAATGCTTTGGGAATAAGCAAATGCTTTTTGCTTATTCAATACTCAAGTAGTTATTAGGCTCAACAGCAACACCCCCACCCCTGCCCCTCTAATCAGAATAAGATGGTGGCTGTCATACGTCTAAAAGCAAACAACGGTGAGAGAAAATACCATAAAAATAGTTGTTTTATACCCCCCTCTGTCTCACCCTCACAGCAGCCATATGCATCAGTAAGCTTATAAAATCGTAGGCAAATCAAAAGCATGAATTTTACGAGAAACAAAATCATACCTGTTCTCCTGTTGGTTCTGTCTAGTCTCTCCATTATCAGACTTGTTAGGATTGCACTTACCACATCTTACACTTCTCCACTTCTAACAATTGCATTGCCTCCAAAGCTTCAAAGCCTATCAGGGTTCCCAAACAATCACACAAGAACCTCTGCCAATGAAGCCGCCATTTCAGAGAAGGAATTCAAGCTTCTTTCAGATCTGATTGCCAAAAAAGCACCCTGCAATCTCCTAGTCTTTGGGTTAGAATCACGTTACCTTAGACTCTCGGCAATCAATGATGGTGGAAAGAATGTTTTTCTAGAGGATGATCCCTGCAAACTGAGCACATTCAAAATCAACTCAAATCGCATACAAATATACAAAGTTGATTACAAACATCATGCAGAAGAAGCTTACAAGTTGTTAAAGCATGCAAGAGGAAACAAAGCATGTGCACCAAACTCGGGGCTCAGGAATTCATCAAAGTGCCAACTTTCCTTGACCGAACTTCCAAGAGAAGTTTATGAAGTCCAATGGGATGTGGTGGTCGTGGATGGACCAAGAGGAGATGGTCCTCAGGCACCAGGAAGAATGGCAACAATTTACAGTGCTGCTATCATAGCAAGAGAAGGGAACACCACTGATGTAGTTGTACACGATATAGATCGTATGATCGAAAAGTGGTACTCTTGGGAGTTTCTTTGTGATGAAAACTTGATTTCCGCTAAAGGGAAACTCTGGATTTTCAGGATTGGAAATGAGATAAATTCTGCCAGATTCTGCCCTGACAAAGACACAGTGATCCAGAAATGAGATTAGTTACATGCTTGCAATCAGTCACTGTGCAACTTCTTGGCTGCAACTGGAAAAAGATTTTGGAAACGGAAGATATGGAACAGCTGCTTGGCCACTGCAAAAGAAGAGCATTGACATCTTATAGAATCAACATCCAGCCACTGTCATAAGCAAGGCATTCCTTTAATTTGTTAAGTATAAATGATTATATAATAGTGTAATTATACGTGGATTAGGCCCTGGCCAAACACGAGTTGATCAGGTATTTGGGTGGAAAATGTTCTAAAACAGTAAACATGTATTCCGACTTGCATAAATATGATCAAACTTACATCCGCGCCTTGCCCAACCAGTTTTTGCAGAAGACACCCCAAAGGATGTCAAGCTACATATTTACTAAATTTATCCTTATTTCAGATTACAATTAGGAGTGGGACAGTAAGAAAGATAAAAACATAAAGCAATGCCTTTAACAGTGTGGTCAAACGATATTTCACAATTAAATTCAATAGTGATGTGCAGAGTAATCCAACACAATTTCATCCTTTGTAGAACACTGATGATGCAATATAGATTAAAAAAAATCATGTTCTTAAATACCACTGATATCTTGAGAAATCTTTTCATCGGATTTCTTAAGAAAATTTAAGTCATGTTTACTACAAAAGATTTGAGCAATTGCCAAGAAGTTCCCTAGCTCCAGCAAATTCCATCTCCAAACCAAACTTTTTTTTGGATAAGATATCCAAACCAAACTTGACAAGGAATGTGCATATACTGTGATTCTCTAGATGGGAAGCTTATGAACATCTTTGTTTTATATGCTTGTGTGATTGGCGGCATCATCTTCCTTCTCCTGATCTCTTCGCTGCAAGAAGAAAAATTAGTGACATCACATGGAAATCAGTATAGAAAGCAATCCTGACATAAACAAAGAGTAGTAATGATTGCAAAAAATGAAAAATACTAATACTACTCTTCTAGTTATTCTACAAGGCGTATGAATTTTAAGCCTCAGTGCGTTATCATCGAGGCATAAGTCTCTCCTGTGTGAGACGTAAGCCTCTTATGATCTAAGAGAGACGTAAGACTCGAGGCTAAAAGTTAGAGCCTTGTCTCGAGGTGAGCCTAAAGCCGTAAGCCTCAATAGCCTTTTGAAACATGGGTATAAACTGAAACATCAGAAGGGAACTGCATTAAATATTCTGAAAATGGAGCTCACCATCCGTTTGCTTATGTATGGCTGAATATTGACATTTGTTTCAGGTGGATTTTCAACCGTCGGGAATTTCGATTTCTCCTTCTCAAATTCTTTTCTAGATTCTTTACGGCTACCAGATTGCCATACTCTACCAAAATTAGGAAGCCAATTATCATCACCGTAAATTTGGACAATTTCTCCTCTCTTCTCCATTTCCAGCTCCATCTTTCTTTTTTCTGCCCATGCAGCTCCAACCCGTTTGGGATTCAGTTTCTTAGACTTCGCAGATTCATTCAAAGAAGAAACACCACTCCCAACCGTTGGCCTTATGTGAACCTTAGACCCACTATCTTCAGAGTTTTCAAGCCAAGGAGGCAGCATCCCAGAATGAACATTTCCTCCAGAATCTCCAGAAACAATATTCAATATCCGAGTGAGAGTCACCAGACCTGAATAAAGATAGAAAATAGATGCAAACCACACCACCGCCAGAGAGTTTAGATGAAGACATTCAGACTCAGGAATGAAATGTGCATAATTTTAATAGTACAGATCCAGTTTGCCTTTTTTTTTTGGCAAAAGTATCTTTTTTTTTTAAAGATGCAAAAGTACTGTTAAGACTCCAAGAATTTTTTTTTATAGGAAACGGTAATCAGTAGAGTAATATTACAATTAGAATAATTTCTTGAAATTTCATACCCTCGGAGTGGTTTTCTTCATTCACAGTTCTTTCATTCTGACGAATCTCGTACATCTATATCAAATAGGTTATACATTTACTAGAAATGTCAATAGAAAACAATTTAAGTGTAGTATGAAAAAGAATTATACTCATGAAGAAAGAAAAGACATAACAACAACTGAACTACGAAGATGTTATCCATGAACAAAGAATTGATTGTCATAGATTCATTAGTAAAACATAACAGTGTGTTGTGCACTCCATCCAGCATCAAATGGAACCTTTGAGCTTCTATAAATTTATTAGCGAACTTGAAAATCTCACAGTTAATTAACTTTTTAAAATTTACAAAATAAAATCTCACAAGAGAAGTTACAAAAAAGATTACAGTCAAAGCAAAAGCCCCACCAACCACTACCACTCCATACCAAGACAAAATTGAAGGTCTTCTAGCACTAAAACCACGTTAGTTCATTAAAAATATGGAGCTCCACTGCTTGAGTAAAAGAGATAATAACCAAACTTACCCCCTTAACACTAGGAGTGCACGTTCTACCACTAATAAGATGGCAATGCTTGTTCTCCCCGTTAACTGAATCACAGTCAATATTGCAAGAGTGTGTTACAAATTTTTACACTATATAACTGATAAGGACAAGAAGTTTAATATAAAGGAGAAGCTTACATGATAAACCCTTTGAGCTCCATAAATTCGAACCAGCATGCAAAGAGACAGTGGCCTCACATGGAAATGAAACGGAATTCATAACACCAGAGGATCCTGAATAAGATGAATTGGGTATCTGATACTCATTTGTATAATTGTGTAAAGGCAAAACACTAATTGACAAACTAGATTCAACAGGGTGGGTATTATTTTCCCCAAAATTATCAATATTTCCATATTGGACTTGATTATGGATATCATTTGTAGTTGTAGGTCCAAGACTGGATGAAGCAGCCACGCTTTGTACTTTGCATTTCTTCTCCCACTGTCCTCAGCAAACATTGATTCAAATTAATAAACTATTCACAGTAAAAATGAACTTCTGCTTCACATTGTTTTTCAAACACGACAAAGAAAAATGCAGAAAGGACAGGCTTGTTTCTCTTAGTTAATTCTATTAAAATTGATAGAACTAAATGCGGATTGCATGGTACAACTGGATAATATAGTTCTAAATAATTTGAGCCTTATAAAAAGCGAAGACCCATGATTACCTTTGCTACATCAGCTTCCAAAATCCTATAATTATCCAGCCGATCCATATCACCACCATACTTCCATAAGAAATGCTTCAAATTCTTCAAGTGATCCGAACTGGCCAGGTGTTTAATTGCATTGCTACTGTTATAATATCTTAAACATGAGATCATGAAAGTAAAACACGACAACTGCACTGCATGCGTCACTTTAAATTAGAAACACAAATATATATAATTCATGAAGAATAGCTGCTACTGCATTAAGGGAAGAAAAGAAGACAAGATACCGACCAAACTTAGCAGTCAGTTAACGGAACTTCAACAACCCACCCCATGAACCATTATTTTATATGGAGAATGAGTACAAAAATTTCGATCTAATATATGCCATCTAGAAAATGAGTAAGATACTTTAAAAAAAAAAAAAGAGTAAAATACACAATATCCTGAAGCTCTCTAACTATACCCATACCCTTACAGAAATTGTACACTTTCACTTAAGACTAATGACCTCATCAACCTAATGCTAAATGTTCTTTGTCAAAATCGTTATCGTGCTGCATACTTTGCTCATTCGCCAACAAGAGTATAGTTTAACCGGCAGTAAATATATGTTTATGATCAAGATTTCATGGGTTCAATCCCCCTACCCCAAAATGCTTGGATGAGGAGAGGAACCACAAAAAATTTGATGGATTGGTAAGAAACTACCCTTACATTAGCAATCAGATGTATTTTGTAATTAATCTCATAAAGAACTATATGTGAGAGCATAATTCATTTAACCCCATTAGCTTCGACTATAACTTTCAACCCTTGTTTGTATATTTCATTATACTAACGAAATTCAGTCTAAAAAGAAAAACCCTAGAAGTTCAATAACAATTAGGATATAACCTAGCAGAGTTCATCATCAAATTTCCCAGCAACAATAAATATGCTTCGTAATTACTTCAACAATCAAAGCAGCATAAGAAAAAATAGCAAGCGGATTAATACCAAGCGAAGGAACTGTCAGTCTCATCAACTTCAGAATCGCAAAAGACGCACCAAAAGCGATTGCGAGAGGCATAATCAGGGGAGAGACGAAGAGGGGTCTTGAGAAAAAAACGAACATCGGAGAGCATGGACTCGAACCGAGATAGGAAAATGGAGAGAGATTTTTTGTGGTTGGGAAAATACTTATGGCGGTCGCCTTGATCGTGGTTTAGTTTGCAGACGAGGCAGTACTCGTATGCGCTCTTCTTCTTCTCCTTTTTCTTCATATTATGATTTGATCTTGGTTCATGCCTAACAATGGCGACTTAGAAATTAGGTTTTTCAGTCGGCCTGTTCAGAAGCTCGCATTGATTCCATGGAGGAAAGTAATTCGGCGGTGTCCGACTGGAAATTGGGTTTCGCGGGAAACTGAGATTGTGAGACGACGACGAGAAGGGCTACACCAGGTTCTTGGCTTGTTTGAACGATTGATATTTATGTGTATAATAGTTTGGGAAAAAAAAAAAAAAAAGTAACATTAAAATTGTCTTGTTCTAAATAACTTTCAATTTTATTTATTTAATTCCTAATTTTTTTTAAAAATGGTCTACCTTTATTTCCCGTTTTTTGATACTAGATATAGTCCAACTTTTAATGATTTTTAAGATTGGTTAAATATTTATTTGATTTTATGTTAATGTACTTTAAAATTTAGAGAAATTTATAAGATGGATCAAATTTAGAAAATAATTATAATTATAGTTATTTTAAAAGAATTAGGAATAACAATCATAGATACTAATAATAATACGGTAATAATACAAACGGATATAATATTACATTTAATAATACAATATTGAACCATATTTATAATTATGGATACAAATATTTTTAAATTTGACCACATTTATAATTATTTTGTTAAAATAATCAATCTATTATAATTTTTCTAAATTTTAAGCTTACCCTTATGATAGAAAATTAAAATGTCCAATTTTAGTGACACTTTTTTTCCTTTGTACTATTTTCACAAAATGATTGTATCCTACTATGATTATGTAACTCATAAAAATTAAATCTTGAATATATAATCACCTTAAATTAAACTCATAAAATTCTAAACACTAAGATTTACAAAGTTCCAATATAGAGATAGATGCACATAAGCAAAACCGACCCAAAAACATTACACGGTAGCTTGTAGAATATATATATATATTATTATGTAATATGTACCCTAGAAAAGTGATTTGTATAAGTTGTAAGCTATCTATCTCCCTTGCAAAGTGACTAATTTGGCCTTTTAAATTGTAACTACTGGTTAGGAAACATCAACCCCTGTCAAAACAGACCTTGATCAAGTTCGAGGATACTCATACATTAAAATTATTCCTTCTTCGTGCGTCTAAATTGGAGCCAGATGCTTGCAAAATTTATCTGTGATTTCACAATTTGACCACTGTCTATGCTTCTGGCGACAAAATTACTGATGTTACAAAACTTAACATGAAATCGAGTCAAAACTATTATTACTTGCACAAGTTAAGACAAAACGTTAGCAGTCAATATCCACTATTCAGTAACTCTTTGATGTAGCCTTTTTTCCTTCTTTTTCTCTCATTTATAACTTAGACTGTGGAACACATTCGATTTGCTGAGAGGGTCTAAATGGTAATAACCAATGGAGGGCGAGTGCACGAGAGCTGACCATCATTTTCGAGATCAAGAATTAAGGGCCTCAAGTTGTCTCTTCAAATCTTCCAGATCATCTAAGAATGGGGGTGCAGATCCTGTGGGAGCTGCATGCTGCGACTCATCCGCATTTGGAAGCTCGCGAACAAGACCTTCAGGAAGGGCATCTACAAAGAAAAACGAATCAAGTGAATATTAAATCGAAAGATAAACTTCTGGAGCTGCAGAACAACTAGAAATGTAGAATTTATATAGCTAAAAAATCAAGATCCTGCTACAAAATAATATCATAATACTAAGGTGAAAATTGCGAATTACAACGAAAATGAAGAATCTCGACCATATGCAGTAGGTAATAGGTATCTCTCTTCTATTGATAAAACCGAGGAACTTGTAACCATTATGGGTTGAACTAATGGTCTAGATGGCCTTGGGAACCAAAAAGTTATGAGTTCCATCTATGGCAGCTACCATCAAGGAATTAATTTTCTATAAGTTTCCTCCACAATCAAATGTTGTAGGGTCAAGTGGTTTATTCTGGGAGAATAATCAAAGTGCACGTAAGTGGGTTCGAACACTCGCCAATATTTAAATAAATAACAAACAAACAGAGGAACATGTTCCCTAAGGCAATACAAAATACCCAAGGCAGTGCTGGTAAGCTTTCCTTCCTCTTTAACTTGTACACCCAATTTACCAAAAACATGAAGAAGAAGAAGAAGAAGAAAATATGAAAAGAACGAAAGGCTAGACGTAAAAGGATATCAACACCCTCCCCAAACCTAACAAACAGTGGTCACCTCTAACCAAGCACACTCCCACGCCTTGCTTTAACTAACGGTCCCTGACCTAACATATAAATTATCTGCGAGGGAGGCAAAGAAAACAAAGAAAATCTGAAATTACGATAAATGGATAAATAGATTACCTGAACTGGTTGCTCCCACGATTTCAATCTCAACTTCATCAACAACACTGAAAAATCAACAGTAAATAACTTAAGGCACCAAAGGTGGAAATCATGATAGACACTTTAGCTAATGTTAAATATCGAATATAAGTGTCCATAATCTGTAAAATTTTGCATCGGCTCTTGATGAACTATGGTTGCGCTAACAAAACCAAAAGGCAGAGATATTCTGATAGGATCGGAACTCAATTGATATCGAAGCACAAAGGCAGAGATAAAGCTCTTCGAACCTCTCTCTTGAGAACCTCTCTCTTGAGAACCTCTCCCCTAGTGAGTGACTTCACTCGATTCAAAGATATATTCCACTACCCATCCCCTCCTATTTATAACCATATTATCTAACTAACTCTCCAACTAATTGCTCAAATACCTCCATATCATTCATAATTCCTCTAAGAATCAATCCTATCATATTCTCTTTTCAAAGTAGGCACCATGAATTGAACCCATCACCGTTAGCACCCTAAGGCCCTCTTTGACCACTAAGTCACTCCATGATGTTTGTAGGTCATTGATTTAAAATAGGTAAGAATATCATTTTGGCTCATTACGTTTGTAGTACGCCTAATTTCAATCCATATAATTTAAATGTCTGAATTTAATTTTAGTCCTAGCTTAAAATGGTTCTTATAGTTAGTTTCTTGTTAACTTTTCTATAATATATATATATATATATATATATATATGTGTGTGTGTGTGTGTGTGTGTGTGTGTGTGTGTTGGTTGATATAATTAAATTTACCCAAATCCATTAGCTTATGCTTTTGGATTGATTGGTTGT